>JBBMRE010000049.1:0-74426 GCA_037974335.1 Prionace glauca | reverse complement strand
TCACGTGCTCACTGTGTGGGGGGGAAGGTCAGAGTGTGAGGGATACGGGGGGGGGGGGGAAGGTCAGAGTGTGAGGGATACGGGGGGGGGGGAAGGTCAGAGTGTGAGGGATACGGGGGGGGGGGGGAAGGTCAGAGTGTGAGGGATACGGTTGGGGGGGGAAGGTCAGAGTGTGAGGGATACGGGGGGGGGGGAAGGTCAGAGTGTGAGGGATACGGGGGGGGGAGGGTCAGAGTGTGAGGGATAAGGGGGGGGGGGAAGGTCAGAGTGTGAGGGATACTGGGGGGGGGGGAAGGTCAGAGTGTGAGGGATACGGGGGGGGGGAGGTCAGAGTGTGAGGGATACGGGGGGGGGGGGAAGGTCAGAGTGTGAGGGATACGGGGGGGGGGGAAGGTCAGAGTGTGAGGGATACGGGGGGGGGGGGAGGTCAGAGTGTGAGGGATACTGGGGGAGGTCAGAGTGTGAGGGATACGGGGGGGGGAGGTCAGAGTGTGAGGGATACGGGGGGGGGGGGAAGGTCAGAGTGTGAGGGATACGGGGGGGGGGGGAGGTCAGAGTGTGAGGGATACGGGGGGGGGGGGAAGGTCAGAGTGTGAGGGATACGGGGGGGGGGGGAAGGTCAGAGTGTGAGGATACTGGGGGAGAAGGTCAGAGTGTGAGGGATACGGGGGGGGGGAGGTCAGAGTGTGAGGGATACGGGGGGGGGGGGAAGGTCAGAGTGTGAGGGATACGGGGGGGAGGGAAGGTCAGAGTGTGAGGGATACGGGGGGGGGGGGGAAGGTCAGAGTGTGAGGGATACGGGGGGGGAAGGTCAGAGTGTGAGGGATACGGGGGGGGGGAAGGTCAGAGTGTGAGGGATACGGGGGGGGGGGAAGGTCAGAGTGTGAGGGATACGGGGGGGGGAAGGTCAGAGTGTGAGGGATACGGGGGGGGGAAGGTCAGGAGTGTGAGGGATACGGGGGGGGAAGGTCGAGTGTGAGGGATACGGGGGGGGGAAGGTCAGAGTGTGAGGGATACGGGGGGGGAAGGTCAGAGTGTGAGGGATACGGGGGGGGGAAGGTCAGAGTGTGAGGGATACGGGGGGGGGAAGGTCAGAGTGTGAGGGATACGGGGGGGGGAAGGTCGGAGTGTGAGGGATACGGGGGGGGAAGGACGAGTGTGAGGGATACGGGGGGGGAGGTCGGAGTGTGAGGGATACGGGGGGGGGAAGGTCAGAGTGTGAGGGATACGGGGGGGGAAGGTCAGAGTGTGAGGGATACGGGGGGGGGGAAAGGTCAGAGTGTGAGGGATACGGGGGGGGGAAGGTCAGAGTGTGAGGGATACGGGGGGGGGGAAGGTCAGAGTGTGAGGGATACGGGGGGGGGGAAGGTCAGAGTGTGAGGGATACGGGGGGGGGAAGGTCAGAGTGTGAGGGATACGGGGGGGGGGGAAGGTCAGAGTGTGAGGGATACGGGGGGGGGGAAGGTCAGAGTGTGAGGGATACGGGGGGGGAAGGTCAGAGTAGTGAGGCATACGGGGGGGGGAAGGTCAGAGTGTGAGGGATACGGGGGGGGGGAAGGTCAGAGTGTGAGGGATACGGGGGGGGGGAAGGTCAGAGTGTGAGGGATACGGGGGGGGGGAAGGTCAGAGTGTGAGGGATACGGGGGGGGGGAAGGTCAGAGTGTGAGGGATACGGGGGGGGGGAAGGTCAGAGTGTGAGGGATACGGGGGGGGGAAGGTCAGAGTGTGAGGGATACGGGGGGGGAAGGTCAGAGTGTGAGGATACGGGGGGGGGGGGAGGTCAGAGTGTGAGGGATACGGAGGGGGGGGGGGAAGGTCAGAGTGTGAGGGATACGGGGGGGGGGAGGTCAGAGTGTGAGGGATACGGGGGGGGGAAGGTCAGAGTGTGAGGGATACGGGGGGGGAAGGTCAGAGTGTGAGGGATACGGGGGGGGGGGGGAAGGTCAGAGTGTGAGGGATACGGGGGGGGGGAAGGTCAGAGTGTGAGGGATACGGGGGGGGGAAGGTCAGAGTGTGAGGGATACGGGGGGGGGGAAGGTCAGAGTGTGAGGGATACGGGGGGGGGGGGAAGGTCAGAGTGTGAGGGATACGGGGGGGGGGAAGGTCAGAGTGTGAGGGATACGGGGGGGGGGGAAGGTCAGAGTGTGAGGGATACGGGGGGGGGGAAGGTCAGAGTGTGAGGGATACGGGGGGGGAAGGTCAGAGTGTGAGGGATACGGGGGGGGGGGTCAGAGTGTGAGGGATACGGGGGGGGGGGGAAGGTCAGAGTGTGAGGGATACGGGGGGGGGGGGAAGGTCAGAGTGTGAGGGATACGGGGGGGGGAAGGTCAGAGTGTGAGGGATACGGGGGGGGGAAGGTCAGAGTGTGAGGGATACGGGGGGGGGGGAGGTCAGAGTGTGAGGGATATGGGGGGGGGGGGGAGGTCAGAGTGTGAGGGATACGGGGGGGGGGGGAAGGTCAGAGTGTGAGGGTTACGGGGGGGGGGAAGGTCAGAGTGTGAGGGATACGGGGGGGGGGAAGGTCAGAGTGTGAGGGATACGGGGGGGAAGGTCAGAGTGTGAGGGATACGGGGGGGGGGGGGAGGTCAGAGTGTGAGGGATACGGGGGGGGGAAGGTCAGAGTGTGAGGGATACGGGGGGGGGAGGTCAGAGTGTGAGGGATACGGGGGGGGGAAGGTCAGAGTGTGAGGGATACGGGGAGGGGAAGGTCAGAGTGTGAGGGATACGGGGAGGGGAAGGTCAGAGTGTGAGGGATACGGGGGGGAGGTCAGAGTGTGAGGGATACGGGGGGGGGGGTGGTCAGAGTGTGAGGGATACGGGGGGGGGAAGGTCAGAGTGTGAGGGATACGGGGGGGGGGAAGGTCAGAGTGTGAGGGATACGGGGGGGGGAGGTCAGAGTGTGAGGGATACGGGGGGGGGGGGAAGGTCAGAGTGTGAGGGATACGGGGGGGGGGAAGGTCAGAGTGTGAGGGATACGGGGGGGGGAGGTCAGAGTGTGAGGGATACGGGGA
Organism: Prionace glauca; assembly: GCA_037974335.1. Lineage (NCBI taxonomy): Eukaryota > Metazoa > Chordata > Chondrichthyes > Carcharhiniformes > Carcharhinidae > Prionace > Prionace glauca. The sequence continues at coordinate 71,415 of JBBMRE010000049.1, read as the reverse complement.
GAAGGTCAGAGTGTGAGGGATACGGGGGGAAGGTCAGAGTGTGAGGGATACGGGGGGGGGAGGTCAGAGTGTGAGGGATACGGGGGGGGGGGAAAGTCAGAGTGTGAGGGAAACGGGGGGGGAAGGTCAGAGTGTGAGGGATACGGGGGGGGAAGGTCAGAGTGTGAGGGATACGGGGGGGGGGGGAGGTCAGAGTGTGAGGGATACGGGGGGGGAAGGTCAGAGTGTGAGGGATACGGGGGGGGGAAGGTCAGAGTGTGAGGGATACGGGGGGGGGAAAGTCAGAGTGTGAGGGATACGGGGGGGGGGGGAGGTCAGAGTGTGAGGGATACAGGGGGGAAGGTCAGAGTGTGAGGGATACGGGGGGGGGGGAAGGTCAGAGTGTGAGGGATACGGGGGGGCTAAGGTCATAGTGTGAGGGATACAGGGGGGGGGGAAGGTCAGAGTGTGAGGGATACGGGGGGGGAAGGTCGGAGTGTGAGGGATACGGGGGGGGGGAAGGTCAGAGTGTGAGGGATACAGGGGGGGGGAAGGTCAGAGTGTGAGGGATACGGGGGGGGGGAAGGTCAGAGTGTGAGGGATACGGGGGGGGGGGAAGGTCAGAGTGTGAGGGATACGGGGGGGGAAGGTCAGAGTGTGAGGGATACGGGGGGGGGGAAGGTCAGAGTGTGAAGGATACGGGGGGGGGAAGGTCAGAGTGTGAGGGATACGGGGGGGGGGAGGTCAGAGTGTGAGGGATACGGGGGGGAGGTCAGAGTGTGAGGGATACGGGGGGGGGGGAAGGTCAGAGTGTGAGGGATACGGGGGGGAAGGTCAGAGTGTGAGGGATACGGGGGGGGGGGAAGGTCAGAGTGTGAGGGATACGGGGGGGGAAGGTCAGAGTGTGAGGGATACGGGGGGGGGGAAGGTCAGAGTGTGAGGGATACGGGGGGGAGGTCAGAGTGTGAGGGATACGGGGGGGGGAAGGTCAGAGTGTGAGGGATACGGGGGGGGAAGGTCAGAGTGTGAGGGATACGGGGGGGAGGTCAGAGTGTGAGGGATACGGGGGGGGGGGAAGGTCAGAGTGTGAGGGATACGGGGGGGGGGGGGAGGTCAGAGTGTAAGGGATACGGGGGGGGAAGGTCAGAGTGTGAGGGATACGGGGGGGGGAGGTCAGAGTGTGAGGGATACGGGGGGGGAGGTCAGAGTGTGAGGGATACGGGGGGGGGGGAAGGTCGGAGTGTGAGGGATACGGGGGGAGGAAGGTCAGAGTGTGAGGGATACGGGGGGGGAAGGTCAGAGTGTGAGGGATACGGGGAGAAGGTCAGAGAGTGAGGGATACGGGGGGGGGGGGGGGAGGTCAGAGTGTGAGGGATACGGGGAGAAGGTCGGAGTGTGAGGGATACGGGGGGGGGGGGAGGTCAGAGTGTGAGGGATACGGGGGGGGGGGAGGTCAGAGTGTGAGGGATACTGGGGGGGGGGGAGGTCAGAGTGTGAGGGATACGGGGGGGGGAAGGTCAGAGTGTGAGGGATACGGGGGGGGAAGGTCAGAGTGTGAGGGATACGGGGAGAAGGTCAGAGTGTGAGGGATACGGGGGGGGGAAGGTCAGAGTGTGAGGGATACGGGGCGAAGGTCGGAGTGTGAGGGATACGGGGAGAAGGTCGGAATGTGAGGGATACGGGGAGAAAGTCGGAGTGTGAGGGATACGGGGGGGGAGGTCAGAGTGTGAGGGATACGGGGAGAAGGTCGGAGTGTGAGGGATACGGGGAGAAGGTCGGAGTGTGAGGGATACGGGGAGAAGGTCAGAGTGTGAGGGATACGGGGGGGGGGGGGAGGTCAGAGTGTGAGGGATACGGGGGGGGGGGGGAGGTCAGAGTGTGATGGATACTGGGGGGGGGGGGGAGGTCAGAGTGTGAGGGATACGGGGGGGGGAAGGTCAGAGTGTGAGGGATACGGGGGGGGAAGGTCAGAGTGTGAGGGATACGGGGCGAAGGTCGGAGTGTGAGGGATACGGGGAGAAGTCGGAATGTGAGGGATACGGGGAGAAAGTCGGAGTGTGAGGGATACGTGGGGGGGGGAGGTCAGAGTGTGAGGGATACGGGGGGGGAAGGTCAGAGTGTGAGGGATACGGGGGGGGGAAGGTCAGAGTGTGAGGGATACGGGGGGGAGGTCAGAGTGTGAGGGATACGGGGGGGGAAGGTCAGAGTGTGAGGGATACGGGGAGAAGGTCGGAGTGTGAGGGATACGGGGGAGAAGGTCGGAATGTGAGGGATACGGGGAGAAAGTCGGAGTGTGAGGGATACGGGGGGGGGGAGGTCAGAGTGTGAGGGATACGGGGGGGGAAGGTCAGAGTGTGAGGGATACGGGGGGGGGGAGGTCAGAGTGTGAGGGATACTGGGGGGGGGAAGGTCAGAGTGTGAGGGATACGGGGGGGAGGTCAGAGTGTGAGGGATACGGGGGGGGAAGGTCAGAGTGTGAGGGATACGGGGGGGAGGTCAGAGTGTGAGGGATACGGGGGGGAGGTCAGAGTGTGAGGGATACGGGGGGGAAGGTCAGAGTGTGAGGGATACGGGGGGGGGAAGGTCAGAGTGTGAGGGATACGGGGGGGGGGAAGGTCAGAGTGTGAGGGATACAGGGGGGAGAAGGTCAGAGTGTGAGGGATACAGGGGGGGGAGGTCAGAGTGTGAGGGATACGGGGGGGGAAGGTCAGAGTGTGAGGGATACGGGGAGAAGGTCGGAGTGTGAGGGATACGGGGAGAAGGTCGGAGTGTGAGGGATACGGGGAGAAGGTCGGAGTGTGAGGGATACGGGGAGAAGGTCGGAGTGTGAGGGATACGGGGAGAAGGTCGGAGTGTGAGGGATACGGGGGGGAGGTCAGAGTGTGAGGGATACGGGGGGGGGGAGGTCAGAGTGTGAGGGATACGGGGGGGGAAGGTCAGAGTGTGAGGGATACGGGGGGGGGAGGTCAGAGTGTGAGGGATACGGGGGGGGGGGAGGTCAGAGTGTGAGGGATACGGGGGGGGGAGGTCAGAGTGTGAGGGATACGGGGGGGGGGGAGGTCAGAGTGTGAGGGATACGGGGAGAAGGTCGGAGTGTGAGGGATACGGGGAGAATGCACCAAAAAAGTTGATTTGCACCAAAAAAGTTGATTTGTTGGTTCGGAAGAAAAAGGAGGCTTATGTTCGGATGAGGCTTGAGGGCTCAGGTAGTGCATTAGAAAGTTTTAGATTGGCTAGGAGGGAGTTGAAGAGGGAGTTAAGAAGGGCTAAAAGAGGACATGAGATGATTTTGGCTGATAGGATTAAGGAGAACCCTAAGGCGTTTTACAGGTATGTCAAGAACAGAAGGTTGGTTAGGACAAGATTAGGGCCAGTTACAGACAGTAGAGGGAAGTTGTGTGTGGAACCGGAGGAGATTGGAGAGGCATGGAACCAATATTTCTCTTCGGTGTTCACGCAAGGGGACATGAATGTAGCTGAGGAGGACACTGGGGTGCAGGGGTGTAAAATAGATAGTATTGCAGTTGATACGGGGGATGTGCTGGATATTTTAGAGGGTTTGAAAATAGATAAGTCCCCTGGTCCAGATGGGATTTACCCTAGGATTCTTTGGGAGGCAAGAGGGGTGATTGCGGAGCCTCTGGCTCTGATCTTCAGGTCGTCGTTAGTCTCTGGTATAGTACCAGAAGATTGGAGGACAGCAAATGTTGTCCCATTGTTTAAGAAGGGAGAAGGGACTTCCCTGGGAATTATAGACCGGTGAGTCTTACTTCTGTTGTCGGTAAGGTTTTGGAAAGGATTATTAGAGACAGGATTTATAGTTATTTGGAGAGTAATGAGTTGATTAGAGACAGTCAGCATGGTTTTGTAGCGGGTAGGTCGTGCCTTACTAACCTTATCGAGTTCTTTGAGAAAGTGACCAAAGAGGTGGATAGGGGTAAGGCAGTTGATGTGGTGTATATGGATTTTAGCAAGGCGTTTGATAAGGTTCACCATGGTAGGCTTCTGCAGAAAATGCAGATGTATGGGATTGGGGGTGATCTAGGTAATTGGATCAGGAATTGGCTAGCAGATAGGAGACAGAGAGTGGTGGTTGATGGGAAATATTCGTCATGGAGTTCGGTTACAAGTGGTGTGCCTCAGGGATCTGTTTTGGGGCCACTGCTGTTTGTAATTTTTATTAATGATCTGGATGAGGGTATAGTTGGGTGGATTAGTAAGTTTGCTGATGACACCAAAGTCGGAGGTGTGGTAGATTGTGAGGAAGGGTGTCATAGTTTGCAGGGTGACTTAGAAAGGTTGCAGAGCTGGGCCGCGAGGTGGCGGATGGAGTTTAATGTGGAGAAGGGAGAGGTAATTCATTTCGGTAGGAATAACAGTTGTGTTGAGTATAGGGCTAACGGGAGGACTTTGAATAGTGTGGAGGAGCAGAGGGATCTAGGTGGATGTGTACATAGATCCCTGAAAGTTGGGAATCAAGTAGATAAGGTTGTTAAGAAGGCATACGGTGTCTTGGCGTTTATTGGTAGGGGATTGAATTTCGGAGTCGCAGCGTCATGATGCAATTGTACACAACTCTGGTGCGGCCGCACTTGGAGTTTTGTGTGCAGTTCTGGTCCCCACATTACAGGAAGGATGTAGAGGAGGTTTACCAGGATGTTGCCTGGTATGGAGGGGAGATCCTATGAGGAGAGACTGAGAGATTTGGGGTTGTTTTCGCTGGAAAGAAGGCGGCTAAGAGGGGATCTCATTGAAACATATAAGATGATTAGAGGTTTAGACAGGGTAGATAGTGATAGCCTTTTTCCTAGGATGGAGAAAGCTAGCACGAGGGGGCACGATTTTAAATTAAGGGGGGGTAGTTATAGGACAGATGTCAGGGGTAGGTTCTTTACCCAGAGGGTGGTGAGGGATTGGAATGCCCTGCCAGCTGCAGTTGTAAATGCGCCTAGTTTGGGGGCGTTTAAGAGATCTGTGGATAGGTTTATGGATGAAAAGGGATTGGTTTAGGCTAGTGGGTCATTGTTTTGTAACTGGTCGGCGCAACATCGTGGGCCGAAGGGCCTGTTCTGCGCTGTAATGTTCTATGTTCTAAGGTCGGAGTGTGAGGAATACGGGGAGAAGGTCAGAGAGGTGTGAGTTTGGCGGGGGTGGGGGGAATGGGGCCTGTTGTAAGCAGGGGGAATTGGTCTCATGTGACCAGTTCAGGGGGACGGGTTCTTTCTCAGCTGGCTTCCATCAAGGTTGACACGGAAGGGCTTGCCGGTGATGGTTGACAGTGGGGGAAAGCCAGAGTGTAGCACTAGTAAGGGGAACAAGAGGTGCAGAAAATAATTGGGAGGCACAGATGGCATGAGAGTAAGATATTTGATTGAGACGGAGTAAGAGGGAATATAATAAGGGTTCACAATGTCTGTCAGTAAACACAAAGCATGGAAAATCAGATTGGTGATCTGCAGCTGAGGTAGCCACATGGGAATGACGTCACGGCAATATTGAAAACAGACTGATGCTCAGGGAAAAGGGAAGGAAATGTATTCCTCCTTCAATACTCAGATAGAAAGCTGGTTAGCAGGCAGGAAGCAAAGAGTTGGCATATATGGGTCTTTTTCTGATTGGCAGTCAGTGACTAGTGGGGTTCCGCAGGGATCTGTGCTCGGACCCCAACTGTTGACATTATATATGAATGATTTGGAAGAGGGAACTGAATGTATTATATTCAGATTTACAGATGATACAAAGTTGGGTGGGAGGGTGAGCTGTGAGGAGGATACAGAGATGTTTCAGTGTGATTTGGACAGGCTGAGTGTGTGGGGGATATCTGTATGGCAGATGCAGTATAATGTGGATAAATGTGAGATTATCCACTTTGGGAGCAATAATAGGACAGATTATTACTGGAGTGGGTGTAAATTGAGGGAGGTGGATACTCAATGTGACCTTAGAAACACAGGACACCTACATTACAGAAGGAGGCCATTCAGCCCATCAATTCTGTACCGACCAAAATCCCACTCAGGCCCTACTCTCATAACCCCACACATTTACCTTGCTAATCCCCATTACACTAGGGTCAATTTAGAATGGCCAATCAACCAAACCCGTACATTTTTGGAGTGTGGAAGGAAACCAGAGCACCTGGGGGAAATCTGCACAGACACGGAGAACATGCAAACTCCACACAGACAGTGAGCCAAGCCAGGAACTGAACCCAGGACCCTGACACTGTGAGGCAGCAGTTCTAACCACTGTGCCGCTCATAATGATAAACTTCAAGGGAATACGGATAGTTTAACGAAATGGGCAGACAGTGGCAAGCAAAGCTAAATGCAGAGAACTGTAAAGTATTTTGGTAAGAATAACATGGAGACAGAACATAAAAAAGCTAAAAGGGGGCAAGAATTGAGGGATGTGGGTGTATATGTGCATAAATCACTGCAAGCGTGATTAATATAGTATACAGTATCCTGGGCTTTATCAATAGACCCATAAAGTACAGAGTAAGGAGGTTATTTTAAACCAGTATAAAACACTGGCTCAGTCTCAACTGGAGAATTGTGTCCATTCAGGACACCACATTCTCGGAAGAGCAGACATTGTTTCCCAAGGCAGATTGGTAAACTTTGTCCCGAGTGGAAATCAGGAATTAAGGAAGCTGTGTCTCACAGGCTGGAGTGGCTGGGAGATATCCAGGCACTGGAAAGTAGGTTTGAGGGGTTTGGAGAAGGACAGGCTGGAGACATACCTGTGAGATCTGTACCCTCAGGAAACATAAGGAGCTGCAGAGGATGCTTGATGTCACACAGGTAATTCAACATGAGAACTGAGGTACTCCTGGTCTGCCTCCCAATTCCTCTGAACAAAGATGAATGCAGCTACTTGCATGGCCCAGCCTGAAAAGGGAAACACAGCAGAGTGAACAGAGAAAGAGAGGAGCTGGGCAAAGGGAGAGTGACTGGGGAGAGGCAGAGAGACACACAGAGAAACAGAGAGTTTGAAGTTTATTGATTATTGTCACATTAACACTGCAATGCAGTTACTGTGAAAATCCCCAAGTCGCCATACTCTGGCACCTGTTCGGGTACACGGAGGGAGAACTTAGCATGGCCAATACACCTAACCAGCATGTCTTTGGACTGTGGGAGGAAACCCACGCAGACATGGGGAGAATGCGCAAACACTGCACAGAAGTGACCCAAGCCAGGAATCGAACCTGGGTCCATGGTGCTATACAAAGAACAAACAACAAAAACAGCCCAGGAAACAGACCCTTCAGTCCAACGAGCCCACGCCGCCATCTTAACATCACCAGTGACCCTTATCCTCCACCCATGACCCTTATCTAATGTTTTATGGCCATCCACATTGAGGGAAACTAATTTAGGGACAATTTATTACTGCCAATCAGCCTAACAGCACATCTTTGGGGTGTGGGAGGAACCCGGAGCACCCGGAGAAAACCCACGCAAGCACGGGGAGAATGCGCAAACTCCCACAGACACCGGCCCAAATCCATGTGTCTGCACAGCAATCAGTGATAGTCACTGAGCTGTCGTCTTGCCCAGTATCTGGTCCAGTTTAGGCACACACTAACGACATGAAGCACTAGGCCAATCCCGAACAACCAAGAGCAGCCCCAGTACGACCCATCGTGTGTATGCCCCTTGTTGGACACAAGGAGGACCGACTTAAAACCTGTGAGGAAAAAAAAACATTATTGTTGTACCATATCTATTTACCTTACCAGGGACACCCCAATGCTAATGAACCTTATTTAAAACAATCTCCTATATCCACCCATCTCCAATCCACTCACGTGCCTGTCTAAGTTACTCTTAAATGACTCTAGCATGTTTGCCTCCACCACCTGACTTGGCAGAGCATTCCATACCCCCACTACCCTCTGTGTGAAAAACCTCCCTCTAATATCTGTGTTATTTATTTATAGAACCCTACAGTGCAGAAACAGGCCCTTCGGCCCATCGAGTCTGCACCGAACACAATCCCACCCAGACCCTATCCCCATATCCCTACACATTTTACCTGCTAATCCCTCTAACCTACACATCCCAGGACACTAAGGGGCAATTTTAGCATAGCCAATGAACCTAACCTGCACATCTTTGGACTGTGGGAGGAAACCGGAGCACCCGGAGAAAACCCACGCAGACACGAGGAGAATGTGCAAACTCCACACAGGCAGTGACCCGAGCCAGGAATCGAACCCAGGACCCTGGAGCTGTGAAGCAGCAGTGCTAACCACTGTGCTACAGTGCCGTCCGCGTGTTATACCTCTTCCCCCTCACCTTAAGCCCGTGACCCCTTGTCCTATGTGTCTCTATCATAGGAAATAGCTTACCTCTGTTTACTCTATCTATACCCTTCATAATCTTATATACCTCTATTAGATCCCCCCTCAGTCGCCGTCTTTCAAGGGAAAAGAGCCCCAATTTATTCAATCTTTCCTCAAACCCCAGTCATTCCATACCAGGCAACATCCTGGTAAACCTCCTCTGCACTCTCTCCAGGGTCTCCACGTCCTTCCGGTAGTAAGGCGACCAGAACTGGATGCAGTACTCCAAATGCAGCCTAACCAACATTCTATACAACTGCAACATTAGAGTCCAGCTCTTATACTCTATAGCCCTTCCTATAAAGACTAACATACCATAGGCTTTCTTCACCACACTCTCCACTTGTACTGCCACCTTCAAAGACTTGTGCACTTGCACCCCCAGGTCTCACTGTGATTCTATCCTCCTTATGGGCTTACCCTTTTATCATATAACTCCCCCCTACATTATTCCGGCCAAAATGCATCACCTCACATGAGGTGCTAACCACTGTGCCGCCTGTGTCTCTGTGTGCTCCAGTTTCCTCCCACAATCCAGAGATGTGCGTGTCAGGTTGACTGGCCATACTAAACTGTCACTTAGTATCAGGGGGACTAGCAGGGTAAATGGGGCTATGGGGATAGAGACTGGGTGGGATTGTAGTTGGTGCACCCTCACATCTTGCCTTCAAACAATTGCACAACCTCAAACAGACCACTGTCCACATCAAACTATCCAGCCTTCAGGAGAACAGTGACCACAACCCTGCCACAGCAACCTCTGCAAGACATGCTGGATCATTGACACGGCTGCCATCATCTCACGTGAGAACACCATCCACCAGGTACATGGTACAAACTCTTGCAACTCGGCCAATGTTGTCTACCCGATACGCTGCAGGAAAGGAGGTCCTGAGGCATGGTACATTGGGGAGATCGTGCTGCCATGATGGCAACGGATGAATGAACATCACTCAACAATCACCAGGCAAGACTGTTCCCTTCCTGTTGGCGAACACTTCAGTGGTCACGGGCATTCAGCCTCTGACCTTCGGGTAAGAATTCTCCGAGGCGGCCTTCACGACACACGACAGCGCAGAGTTGCTGAACAGAGACTGATAGCCAAGTTCCGCACACATGAGGACGGTCTCAACAGGGATCTTGGGTTCATGTCGCACTATCTGTAACCCCCGTGACTTGCCTGGGTTTGCAAAATCTCACTTACTGTACTGTCTGGAGACAATACACATCTCTTTAACCTGTGCTTAATGCTATCTCCACTCACATTGTCTGCACCTTTAAGAACATAAGTTACTCACATTGTCTGCACCTTTAAGAACATAAGTTACTCACATTGTCTGCACTTTTAAGAACATAAGTTACTCACATTGTCTGCATTTTTAAGACTTGATTAGCTGTAAAGACTCTCATTCTAATCAGTATTTTGTAAATTGAGTTTGTGTCTTTATATGCCCTGTTTGTGAACAGAACTCCCACTTATCTGATGAAGGAGCAGTGCTCTGAAAACTAGTGGTGTTTGCTACCAAATAAACCTGCTGCAACTTTATAAGACCCTTGTCAGACCCCACTTGGAGTACTGTGCGCAGTTCTGGTCACCTCACTACAGGAAGGATATGGAAGCTATTGAAAGGGTGCAGAGGAGATTTACAAGGATGTTGCCTGGATTGGGAGGCATGCCTTATGAAGATAGGTTGAGGGAGCTAGGACTCTTCTTCCTGGAGAGACGAAGGTTGAGAGGCGACCTGATAGAAGTTTATAAAATGTTGAGAGGAATAGATAGGGTGGATTCTGGAGGCTATTTCCCAGAGCTGAAATGGTCGCTACGAGAGGACACAGGTTTAAGGTGCTGGGAAGCAAGTACAGAGGAGATGTCAGGGGTAAGTTTTCACTCAGAGGGTGATGAGCGAGTGGAATCGGCCGCTGTCGGCGGTGGTAGAGGTGAACTCGCTGGGGTCTTTTAAGAGACTTCTGGATGAGTATATGGGATTTAACGGGATTGAGGGTTATAGATAGGCCTGGTAGGTATGGATATGATCAGCGCAACTTGTGGGCCGAAGGGCCTGTTTGTGCTGTAGTGTTCTACATTAAACCTGTTGGACTCTAACCTGGTGTTGTGAGACTTCTTACTGTGCTTACCCGGGGGGGGGGGGGGGGGGGGGGGGGGGGGGGAAGGAGGAGGACTGGTTGATGCAGAGCAGGGTGGAACCCCATGCTGTGCCAGCCTGTGCATTCCAGTTTAGCTGACTGTTTACTGACCACACCCACTAGACCCAGAACATAAGAACATAAGAAATAGGAGCAGGAGTAGGCCATCTAGCCCTTCGAGCCTGCCCCGCCATTCAATAAGATCATGGCTGATCTGTCGTGGCTCAGTTCCACCTTCCCGCCCTCTCCCCATAACCCTTAATCCCTTCTCTTATCAAAAACCCATCAACCCGCGTCTTAAAAATATTTAGCGAGGCAGCCTCCACCACTTCAACGGGCAGAGAATTCCAGAGATTCACCACCCTTTGAGTGAAGAAGTTCCTCCTCAACTCTGTTCTAAACCGCCTCCTCTTTATCTTGAGGCTGTGCCCCCTAGTCCTACTGTCCTTTCTGAGCGGGAAGAGTCTCTCCACCTCTATCCTATCCATCCCATTCATCATCTTATACGTCTCAATGAGATCTCCCCTCATTCTTCTAAACTCCAACGAGTACAAGCCTAGTTTATTCAGCCTCTCCTCATAGCTCAACCTCCTCAACTCCGGTATCAGCCTAGTAAACCTCCTCTGCACTCCCTCCAAGGCCAAAATATCTTTGCGCAGGTGCGGCGCCCAAAACTGCACACAGTACTCCAGCTGCGGCCTCACCAATGCCCTATACAGCTGCAGCAAGACTTCCCTACTTTTATATTCAATCCCCTTCGCTATGAAGGCCAGCATCCCATTCACCCAATCCACCATATGACAGTGAGACACAGCAGGAGGCATGTCAGTGCATTGCTACAGCAATACTCAATCCTCAGGATCACAGTATACTGGCTATTCAAACACTCCCAGGGACAGCACAGGGTTAAATACACAGTAAACTACACTACAATGCTCCTTAGGTGTGTTGATCCTAAGAGGCATCAGATTGTGGCGAGCAGGAGAATTTCAAGGTGATTTCATTTCAGTGTTAATGTGAGCCTTGCCTGTGACTAATAAAAACAAACTTTAAACTTTTTCCTTCTCTATGAATGGTATGCTTTGTATGGCATACAAAAAACAATGCTTTTCACTGTATGCTGATACATGTGACAATAATAAATCAAATCAAATTTACACTGTTCTCCCGTCAAACACTCCCAGGACAGGTACAACACGGGGTTAGATACAGAGTAAAGCTCCCTCTACACTATCCCCCATCAAACACTCCCAGGACATGTACAGCACGGGGTTAGATATAGAGTAAAGCTCCCTCTACACTGTCCCCCATCAAACACTCCCAGGACAGGTACAGCACGGGGTTAGATACAGAGTAAAGCTCCCTCTACACTGTCCCTCCCCATCAAACACTCCCAGGACAGGGACAGCACGGGGTTAGATACAGAGTAAAGCTCCCTCTACACTGTCCCCCATCAAACACTCCCAGGACAGGTACAACACGGGGTTAGATACAGAGTAAAGCTCCCTCTACACTGTCCCCATCAAACACTCCCAGGACAGGTACAGCACGGGGTTAGATACAGAGTAAAGCTCCCTCTACACTGTCCCCCCCCATCAAACACTCCTAGGACAGGTACAGCACGGGGTTAGATACAGAGTAAAGCTCCCTCTACACTGTCCCCATCAAACACTCCCAGGACAGGTACAGCACGGGGTTAGATACAGAGTAAAGCTCCCTCTACACTGTCCCCCATCAAACACTCCCAGGACAGGTACAGCATGGGGTTAGATACAGAGTAAAGCTCCCTCTACACTGTCCCCCATCAAACACTCCCAGGACAGGTACAGCACGGGGTTAGATACAGAGTAAAGCTCCCTCTACACTGTCCCCCCATCAAACACTCCCAGGACAGGTACAGCACGGGGTTAGATACAGAGTAAAGCTCCCTCTACACTGTCCCCCATCAAACACTCCCAGGACAGGTACAGCACGGGGTTAGATACAGAGTAAAGCTCCCTCTACACTGTCCCCCCATCAAACACTCCCAGGACAGGTACAGCACGGGGTTAGATACAGAGTAAAGCTCCCTCTACACTGTCCCCCCATCAAACACTCCCAGGACAGGTACAGCACAGGGTTAGATACAGAGTAAAGCTCCCTCTACACTGTCCCCCATCAAACACTCCCAGGACAGGTACAGCACGGGGTTAGATACAGAGTAAAGCTCCCTCTACACTGTCCCCCCCATCAAACACTCCCAGGACAGGTACAGCACGGGGTTAGATACAGAGTAAAGCTCCCTCTACACTGTCCCCACATGAAACACTCCCAGGACAGGTACAGCACGGGGTTAGATACAGAGTAAAGCTCCCTCTACACTGTCCCCCCCATCAAACACTCCCAGGACAGGTACAGCACGGGGTTAGATACAGAGTAAAGCTCCCTCTACACTGTCCCCATCAAACACTCCCAGGACAGGTACAGCACGGGGTTAGATACAGAGTAAAGCTCCCTCTACACTGTCCCCCCATCAAACACTCCAGGACAGGTACAGCACGGGGTTAGATACAGAGTAAAGCTCCCTCTACACTGTCCCCCCATCAAACACTCCCAGGACAGGTACAGCACGGGGTTAGATACAGAGTAAAGCTCCCTCTACACTGTCCCCCATCAAACACTCCCAGGACAGTTACAGCACGGGGTTAGATACAGAGTATCATTTTTTGTGTTATCTTCACTTCACTTTCTCTTAACTGCTCATTCCAACTCAGGAAGGGTGCCTATCTCGACAGACACAGGATACTAGGAAGAATACGTCCAGGATGGGATGCCAGTCCAAAGGGACATACTTAGCACAGACGCACAACACACGCCCGCACACAGACACACAAACTGAGGGGCAATTTACCATGGTCAATCCACCTAACCAGCACGTCTTTCGGACTGCAGGAGGAAACCTATGCAGACACAGGGAGAACTTGCAGACTCCACACAGTGACCTAAACCAGGAATCGAACCTGGGTCCTTGGCGCTGTGAGGCAGCACTGCTAACCACTGTGCCATCATGACACCAAACATATATCCATTTGATATAAATCACAATAAATTTAAGCATTTTTTTTTTAAATTCTGATTGCAGTACATTTAAACTGTTCCAGTATCCCAATTGGCTTTAGTATTTTTCCAGTGAGTATCAAAATGGTCCAGATTCCAAAGCAAAGATTATCCTTGCTTAGATATAGAGACCAAAACTGAGTCCAACTCTCCAGGACTGGTTTCACACAAGTCCTGCACAGATTGTAGTGAGACTGCTTTCTCCCTGTACTCCAACCCACTTACATAAAATGTCATCATACCATTTGCATTCCTCAGTGTTTGCTGTGTCCAGTGAGATGACTTTGGCTGATAGGATTAAGGAGAACCCTAAGGCGTTTTACAGGTATGTCAAGAACAGAAGGTTGGTTAGGACAAGATTAGGGCCAGTTACAGACAGTAGAGGGAAGTTGTGTGTGGAACCGGAGGAGATTGGAGAGGCGTTGAACCAATATTTCTCTTCGGTGTTCACGCAAGGGGACATGAATGTAGCTGAGGAGGACACTGGGGTGCAGGGAAGTAAAATAGACAGTATTACAGTTGATAAGGGGGATGTGCTGGATATTTTAGAGGGGTTGAGAATAGATAAGTCCCCTGGTCCAGATGGGATTTACCCTAGGATTCTTTGAGAGGCAAGAGAGGTGATTGCTGAGCCTCTGGCTCTGATCTTCAGGTCGTCGTTGGTCTCTGGTATAGTACCAGAAGATTGGAGGACAGCAAATGTTGTCCTATTGTTTAAGAAGGGGAGAAGAGACTTCCCTGGGAATTATAGACCGGTGAGTCTTACTTCTATGGTGGGTAAGGATTTGGAAAGGATTATTAGAGACAGGATTTATAGTTATTTGGAGAGTAATGAATTGATTAGAGACAGTCAGCATGGTTTTGTAGCGGGTAGGTCGTGTCTTACTAACCTTATCGAGTTCTTTGAGAAAGTGACCAAAGAGGTGGATAGGGGTAAGGCAGTTGATGTGGTGTATATGGATTTTAGCAAGGCGTTTGATAAGGTTCACCATGGTAGGCTTCTGCAGAAAATGCAGATGTATGGGATTGGGGGTGATCTAGGTAATTGGATCAGGAATTGGCTAGCAGATAGGAGACAGAGGGTGGTGGTTGATGGTAAATATTGGTCATGGAGTTCGGTTACAAGTGGTGTGCCTCAGGGATCTGTTTTGGGGCCACTGCTGTTTGTAATTTTTATTAATGATCTGGATGAGGGTATAATTGGGTGGATTAGTAAGTTTGCTGATGACAACAAAGTCGGAGGTGTGGTAGATTGTGAGGAAGGGTGTCATAGTTTGCAGGGTGACTTAGAAAGGTTGCAGAGCTGGGCTGCGAGGTGGCGGATGGAGTTTAATGTGGAGAAGTGTGAGGTAATTCATTTCGGTAGGAATAACAGATGTGTTGAGTATAGGGCTAACGGGAGGACTTTGAATAGTGTGGAGGAGCAGAGGGATCTAGGTGTATGTGTACATAGATCCCTGAAAGTTGGGAATCAAGTAGATAAGGTTGTTAAGAAGGCATACGGTGTCTTGGCGTTTATTGGTAGGGGGATTGAATTTAGGAGTCGCAGCGTCATGATGCAACTGTACACAACTCTGGTGCGGCCGCACTTGGAGTTTTGTGTGCAGTTCTGGTCTGCAGTTCAGGAAGGATGTAGAGGCTTTGGAGAGGGTGCAGAAGAGGTTTACCAGTATGTTGCCTGGTATGAAGGGGAGATCCTATGAGGAGAGTCTGAGAGATTTGGGGTTGTTTTCGCTGGAAAGAAGGCGGCTAAGAGGGGACCTTATTGAAACATATAAGATGATGAGAGGTTTAGACAGGGAGATAGTGATAGCCTTTTTCCTAGGATGGAGAAAGCTAGCACAAGGGGGCACGACTTTAAATTAAGGGGGGGTAGTTATAGGACTGATGTCAGGGGTAGGTTCTTTACCCAGAGGGTGATGAGGGACTGGAATGCCCTGCCAGCTGCAGTTGTAAATGCGCCTAGTTTGGGGGCGTTTAAGAGATCTGTGGATAGGTTTATGGACGAAAAGGGATTGGTTTAGGCTAGTGGGTTATTGTTTTTGTAACTGGTCGGCGCAACATCGTGGGCCGAAGGGCCTGTTCTGCGCTGTAATGTTCTATGTTCTATGTAGTGCTAACTCTTTGTTACAAACCACATCCCTTTCAAGTCAACATTTACTGACTTCACACCTTCTAAAATATTCTACTTTTCCGTTTTTACAACTGAAGTTAATAACCTCACACTTCCTCACACTACCATCCGTCTGCTATCAGTCACACGCTGTGTGCGAGCTGAGCTAGATGCTTCCTGTAGGTGGTTGGGTTTAAGCTGCAAGTCAGTATTAGTTGGTGGATTCACAAAACATAGAACATTACAGCGCAGAACAGGCCCTTCGGCCCTCGATGTTGCGCCGACCAGTTAAAAAACAATGACCCTCTAATCTAAACCAAACCTTTTCCATCCATAAATGTATCCACGGATCTCTTAAACGCCCCCAAACTAGGCGCATTTACAACTGCAGCTGGCAGGGCATTCCAATCCCTCACCACCCTCTGGGTAAAGAACCTACCCCTGACATCCGTCCTATAACTACCACCCCTTAATTTAAAGCCATGCCCCCTCGTGCTAGCTTTCTCCATCCGAGGAAAAAGGCTATCACTATCCACCCTGTCTAAACCTCTAATCATCTTATATGTTTCAATAAGATCCCCTCTTAGCCGCCTTCTTTCTAACGATAACAACCTCAAATCCCTCAGTCTCTCCTCATAGGACCTCCCCTCCTTGCTAGGCAACATCCTGGTAAACCTCCTCTGCACCCTCTCCAAAGCCTCCACATCCTTCCTGTAATGTGGGGACCAGAACTGCACACAGTACTCCAAGTGCGGCCGCACCAGAGTTTTGTACAGTTGCAACATGACGCTGCGACTCCTAAATTCAATCCCCCTACCAATAAATGCCAAGACACCGTACGCCTTCTGAACAACCTTATCTACTTGACTCCCAACTTTCAGGGATCTATGTACACATACACCTAGATCCCTCTGCTCCTCCACACTATTCAAAGTCCTCCCGTTAGCCCTATACTCGACACATCTGTTATTCCTACCAAAGTGAATTACCTCACACTTCTCCGCATTAAACTCCATCCACCACCTCTCGGCCCAGCTCTGCAACTTGTCCAAGTCTCCCTGTAAACTAAGACACCCTTCCTCACTATCTACCACACCTCCGACTTTGGTGTCATCAGCAAATTTACTAATCCACCCAACTATACCCTCATCCAGATCATTAATAAAAATTACAAACAGCAGTGGCCCCAAAACAGATCCCTGAGGCACACCACTCGTAACCGAACTCCATGACGAATACTTACCATCAACCACCACCCTCTGCCTCCTATCCACTAGCCAATTCCTGATCCAATTACCTAGATTACCCTCAATCCCATACATCTGCATTTTCTGCAGAAGCCTTCCATGGTGAACCTTATCAAACGCCTTACTAAAGTCCATATACACCATGTCAACTGCCTTACCCCCATCCACCTCTTTGGTCACTTTCTCAAAAAACTGAATGAGAACATAGAACATTACAGCACAAACAGGCCCTTCGGCCCTCGAGTTGCGCCGATCGCATCAACCCCACCAATCTATAGACCTATCTATAACCCCCAATCCCATTAAACCCCATATACTCATCCAGAAGTCTTTTAAAAGACCCCAGCGAGTTCGCCTCCACCACCGACGACGGCAGCCGATTCCAATCACTCACTACCCTCTGAGTGAAAAACTTACCCCTAACATCACCTCTGTACTTCCCTCCCCGCACCTTAAATCTGTGTCCTCTCGTAGCGACCATTTCAACCCGGGGAAATAGCCTCTGAGAGTCCACCCTATCTATTCCTCTCAACATTTTATAAACTTCTATCAGGTCGCCTCTCAACCTTCGCCTCTCCAGGGAAAAGAGTCCCAGCTCCCTCAACCTATCTTTATAAGGCATGCCTCCCAGTCCAGGCAACATCCTTGTAAATCTCCTCTGCACCCTTTCAATATCTTCTACGTCTTTCCTATAGTGAGGCGACCAGAACTGCACACAGTACTCCAAATGAGGCCTGACGAGGGTTCTGTAAAGTTGCAGCATTACCTCCCGACTCCTAAACTCAATCCCTCGATTAATGAAGGCCAGTACACCATACGCCTTCTTGACCACCTCCTCCACCTGCGAGGCCGATTTAAGAGTCCTGTGAACCCGGACCCCGAGATCCTTCTGCTCTTCAACGCTACTAAGACCCCTGCCCTTAATAGTGTACTCGTTCATCCCGTTGGTTCTGCCGAAATGGACTACTACACATTTATCCGCGTTGAAGTCCATCTGCCACTTCTCCGCCCATTCCTGCATCCTATCTATGTCCTGCTGCAACTTTTGACATCCTTCCAGACCATCCACAACACCGCCGACCTTCGTGTCATCAGCGAACTTGCTAACCCATCCCTCCACTTCCTCATCCAGGTCATTTATGAAAATGACAAACAACAAGGGTCCCAGAACAGATCCCTGGGGCACCCCACTGGTGACTGACCTCCATTCCGAAAAAGACCCATCCACAACCACTCTCTGCCTTCTACAGGCAAGCCAGTTCTGGATCCACAAGGCCAAAGGCCCTTGGTTAGTAAAACACGACCTACCCTTCACAAAACCATGCTGACTATCTCCAATCAATTCATTACTCTCTAAATAACTATAAATCCTATCCCTAATAATTTTTTCTAAAACCTTGCCCACAACAGAAGTAAGACTCACCGGTCTATAATTCCCGGGGAAGTCTCTGTTCCCCTTCTTAAACAATGGGACAACATTTGCTG
The DNA here is from genome assembly GCA_037974335.1 of Prionace glauca. Taxonomy (NCBI): domain Eukaryota; kingdom Metazoa; phylum Chordata; class Chondrichthyes; order Carcharhiniformes; family Carcharhinidae; genus Prionace; species Prionace glauca. The sequence continues at coordinate 52,997 of JBBMRE010000049.1, read as the reverse complement.
TCCTCCAATCCTCTGGCACTATACCTGTGACCAACGACGACCTGAAGATCAGAGCCAGAGGCTCTGCAATCACCTCTCTTGCCTCCCAGAGAATCCTAGGGTAAATCCCGTCCGGACCAGGGGACTTATCTATTTTCAAACCCTCAAGAATATCTAGCACATCCTCCTTATCAACTGCAATACTGTCCAGTTTACAACCCTGTAACCCAGTGTTCTCCACAGCTACATTTATGTCCCCCTGCATGAACACCGAAGAGAAATATTGGTTCAATGCCTCTCCAATCTCTTCTGGTTCCACACATAAATTCCCACAGCTGTCTCTAACTGGCCCTAATCTTGCCTTAACCAACCTTCTGTTCTTAACATATCTATAGAACACCTTAGGATTCTCCTTAATCCTATCAGCCAAAGTCTTCTCATGTCCACTTTTAGCCCTTCTTAACTCACTCTTTAACTCCCTCCTCGCCAATCTAAAGCTTTCTAATGCACTACCTGAGCCCTCAAGTCTCATCCGGACATAAGCCTCCTTTTTCTTTTTAGCCAGCGAAACAACTTTCTTAGTGCATCACGGTTCCCTAGCTCAACCAATTCCTCCTTGCCTGACAGGGACATACATATCAAGGACTCGCAGTAGCTGCTCCTTGAATAAACTCCACATTTCAGACAGTCCCTGACCCTGTAGTCTCCTAGTCCAACCTATGCTTCCTAATTCTCCTAATAGCCTCATAATTACCCTTCCCCCAGCTGAAACTACTGACCCGAGGTTCATGCCTATCCCTTTCCATCACTAAGGTGAACGTAACCGAATTGTGGGTCACTATCACCAAAGTGCACACCAACCTCCAAGTCTAACACCTGGTCTGGCTCATTTCCCAGCACCAAATCCAATATAGCCTCACCTCTAGTTGGCCTATCTACATACTGAGTCAAAAAACCTTCCTGCACGCTTTGTACAAAAACTGACCCTTCTAATGAGCTAGAGCTATAGCAATTCCAATCAATATTAGTAAAGTTAAAGTCCCCCATAACAATTACCCTATTACTTTCACTCCTAACCAGGATCGTCTCCGCAATCCTTTCCTCAACCTCTCTAGAACTTTTAGGAGGTCTATAAAAGACTCCCAACAGGGTGACCTCTCCTCTCCTATTTCTAATCTCAGCCCATACTACCTCAACAGACAAGTCCTCATCAAACTTCCTCTCTGACACCGTGATACAATCCTTGACTAATAATGCTACCCCACCACCCCCCCCCCTTTTTTTACCTCCTTCTCTACTCCGACTGAAGCATTTGAACCCCGGAACCTGCAACATCCATTCCTGACCCTGTTCTATCCATGTCTCTGAAATTGCCACTTCAAAGTCCCAGGTACTGATCCACGCTGCAAGTTCATCCACTTTATTGCGAATACTCCTCGCATTAAAGTATACGCATTTCAAACCCTGCCCTGCTCCTACCCCACGATGCCGTGCATTGCAGTCCCCATCTATGCCCCCCTCACTTTCACCCCCTCTACTCAGGATCCCACCCCTCCTCTGAATCAGTTTAAACCCCCCTTCATAGCCTTTGCAAATTTTCCCCCCAAGATATTGGTTCTCCTCTGATTCAGGTGCAGACCATCACTCCTGTAGAGGTCCCACCTTCCCCAGAATGAGCCCCAATTGCTCAAGTACCTGAACCCCTCCCTCCTGCACCATCCCCTCAGCCATGAGTTCAAACTTTCCCTCTCTCTGTTCCGCTCTAAACTATCCTGTGGCACAGGCAAGAGTCCTGAGATAACCAGCCTGTCCAACTTGGCTTTAAGCTTCCACCTAAACTCCATAAATCTCTGCTTAATATCCCCTTCCCTTAACCTCCCTATGTCATGCGTCCCCACATGAACTATGACTTGGGGTTGATCTCCCTCACCCTTAAGAGTCCTGAGGCGGCAGCACGGTAGCACAGTGGGTTAGCATTGCTGCTTCACAGCTCCAGGGTCCTGGGTTCGATTCCCGGCTCGGGTCACTGCCTGTGTGGAGTTTGCACATTCTCCTCGTGTCTGCGTGGGTTTTCTCCGGGTGCTCCGGTTTCCTCCCACAGTCCAAAGATGTGCGGGTTAGGTTCATTGGCTATGCTAAATTGCCCCTTAGTGTCCAGGGATGTGTAGGTTAGAGGGATTAGCAGGTAAATGTGTAGGGATATGGGGATAGGGTCTGGGTGGGATTGTGTTCGGTGCAGACTCGATGGGCCGAAGGGCCTGTTTCTGCACTGTAGGGTTCTATGCTGAACACCCTCTCTGAAACATCCCAGACCCCAGCCCCTGGGAGGCAACACACCAGCCCTGAGTCCCTACCATTACCTCTGTCTCTCCTCTCCGTCCCCCTAACTGTGGAGTCCCCAATCACTAGGCCCAATCTTTTACATCCCCTAACCACCTGAGCCTTCACAACAGGCTCACCCCCAGAGACCTGCTCCCTTTGGCTATCTCCAGTTGATTCCTCCTCAACTGTAGCCTTCAGGACAGAAAACCTATTTTGGAGGGGAACAGCCCCAGGGGATTGTCCCCCCAATTGCTTCTTTCCCCTCTTCCTAGCAGTTACCCAAGACTCATTTCTAGGAGTGACTATCTCCTTGTAACGCCTATCGATGTCCGCCTCCTCAGCCTCCCGAATTATCCGGAGTTCCCTCCAATTCCAACTCCAGCTCCTTAACACACTCCTCCAGAAGCTGCAAGTGTACACACTTCCTGCAGGTAAAATCAGCAGAAACACTACATCCCACAGGAGATGCAGCACACAGCCTGAACCGCCATCCCTGAAACAATTACCAGCAGAAAAGAAAAAAAAACTTCCCACACACTTATAATTTAGGTTAGAGGAGGTGGGAGGGTGGGATTCTCTACCAGTGTAGAGGATCGGGTATCCTCTCTGTGCCATTTTATAGGGTCGGAGACCTGAAAAAAAATACAAATACTGGTAAGCGTCCTAGTGACGACTTCCGGTTTCGAACTAATTTTAAAAAAGAAAAGAAAAACCACCGCTACTCGCGACTTTAACTAGAAATAAAAGTTTAAAAATTTAAACAAGAAAATGTACCTTACTCGCGACCTCCACACACGCCCAAAAATCACTGCCTCTCGGTGCTGCTCCACAGGAACAATGAGCAAAGTTCCTTCTACACTGTCTTCTCAAATACTCCAACCCTATATTCATTCACACAAACCAGGCAGACCCAAATGCCATTGTCCACCTATCCAGCTCTGTTCTCTGCACTTGCAACTATTCTCCCTCAGTGTACCCAAACAAGATCCAGAATGCGGCAAGGGATTTTCACAGTAACTTCACTGCAGTGTTAATGTAAGCTTACTAGTGACAATAATAAACTTTTTAAAAAATCATAAAAACTTGAAATGAGGAATGAGTTTTTTATGGGTCAGGTGCACTAACCAAAGCCTGGAATGGATTTGAGGGATGACTTGAGGCAGATCTTTTCCATTCGGAGGTAGCTGTATCTGAGCAGGCAATTCCACAGATACATCCAATCCAGGCGAGTTCGATGGTTCATGATAATTACACTGCGCTCGCCAGGAACAAAACCATCACCAGTGATGACCACTCTCACACCGAGAACCATCTCCAACAGGGCCTGACAGAGACACCAAGAGAAACACAACAGGGTTAGGAATGTTGAGAATCATTCTCAGCTGCAATCAGGGGTTAACCATTTGGAAACAGGAGCCAGGTTGATTGTAGCTCACCCAGGGAGACTCACTTACCACAGGGAGGGTCAGCCAGACAGCGACAATGCGGTCAGTGATCCAGCGATAGCAGACTGGTGACAGCAGCATGATAGGAAGGAAGGGAGCCAGCATGAAGATACTGCCAAAAAAACTGCTAAAGAACAGCAAGAGCAGCACAAAGGTCCCCTTCACTGACAACATTCTGAAAAACAAGAGCAAGAGAGTCAACAGCAAGCACATCAGGGCAAGAAACTGTAATGTCCTAACTACGTTAGGGCTTGTGAGTCTTAAACAAACAGAAAATGATCTGGTTTGCACACACAAGTTCAAAATAACAAGCAGCAATTTATTACAGAAGCTGTTACCGAGTAGAAAATGTAACTAAAACAGAACATAAGAAATAGGAGCAGGAGTAGGCCATCTAGCCCTCTCCCGATAACCCTTAATCCCCTTAGAACCCAGAGAAATACCTCAATAAGATCACTATCAAAGCAATCATGCAACCACAAAAGAAGTGATAATGAACCTTGTTCTCTTAAAGCTTGTAAAGAATGTTTTAAGGATTGTACGAATCTTTCAGCTAATCCACTGGTTGATGGATGATAAGGTATGGATTTTATTTGCTGAACATTTACTTTGAGATCATAAAACATAGAACATAGAACACTACAGCACAAACAGGCCCTTCGGCCCACGAGTTGCGCCTATCACAAAAACACCTACCAACCTACAGACCTATCTATAACCCTCAATCTCATTAAACCCCATATACTCATCCAGAAGTCTTTTAAAAGACCCCAGCGAGTTCGCCTCCACAACCACTGACGGCAGCCGATTCCATTCACTCACCACCCTCTGAGTGAAAAACTTACCCCTAACATCACTTCTGAACTTCCCTCCCTGTACCTTAAATCTGTGTCCTCTCGTAGCAACCATTTCAACCTGGGGAAATAGCCTCTGAGAATCCACCCTATCTATTCCTCTCAACATTTTATAAACTTCTATCAGGTCGCCTCTCAACCTTCGTCTCTCCAGGGAAAAGAGTCCCAGCTCCCTCAACCTATCTTCATAAGGCATGCCTCCCAGTCCAGGCAACATCCTTGTAAATCTCCTCTGCACCCTTTCAATAGCTTCTACGTCTTTCCTATAGTGAGGTGACCAGAACTGCGCACAGTACTCCAAATGAGGCCTGACAAGGGTCTTATAAAGTTGCAGCATTACCTCCCGACTCCTAAACTCAATCCCTCAATCATCCTCAAACTCATGAAATAAACTGAACCATTATCGCCAGCATTCTGTTCCAATTTACCAAATCCTGCAGTTTTGTCAATCTTTTGAATGGTTTGTTCAGTTGCAGTAGATCTCATGATACCAACTTCTGGCCACTTTGAGTGTACATAAATGACTAGGAAAACGAAACCCTCAAATGGACTAGCAAACTCTACAGCAATCATTGAGTTTTAGACCATGCCCAAGGGTATAAAGGAGATAACATTGGTGTATTTCTTACTCATGCACAGGATTGATACTGTCCCAATTTTTCTTCAGTTGGAGCATCCAGATACAGCCATGAAAAATAACTGTGTGCTAATTCCTTCATCTATACCACGATGATCTTTATGTAGCTGTTCAAGAACTCTTTCACACAGACTAAGGGAAATGATCACTCGGAAATCCCCACAATAGACACCCACATCGAACAGTCAACTCAAGCTTACTTTAGAGGATGCATTGGCCTAGTGGTTTTATTGCTAGATTATTAATGCAGGAACTCAGCTAATGTTCTAGGGACCCGGGTTCGAATCCCGCCACAGCAGATTTGAATTCAATTTAAAAAATCTGGAATTAAGAATCTATTGATGACCATGAAACCACTGTCGCTTGTTAGAAAAGCCCATCAGGTTTACTAATGTCTCTTAAATGGACTTTTAAATCGGCCTCGCAGGTGGAGGATGTGGTCAAGAAGGCATATGGTTTACTGGCCTTCATTAATCGAGGGATTGAGTTTAGGAGTCGGGAGGTAATGCTGCAACTTTATAAGACCCTTGTCAGACCCCACTTGGAGTACTGTGCGCAGTTCTGGTCGCCTCACTACAGGAAGGATGTGGAAGCTATTGAAAGGGTGCAGAGGAGATTTACAAGGATGTTGCCTGGACTGGGAGGCTTGCCTTATGAAGATAGGTTGAGGGAGCTAGGTCTCTTCTCCCTGGAGAGACGAAGGTTGAGAGGCGACCTGATAGAAGTTTATAAAATGTTGAGAGGAATAGATAGGGTGGATTCTCGGAGGCTATTTCCCAGGGCTGAAATGGTCGCTACGAGAGGACACAGGTTTAAGGTGCTGGGGAGCAAGTACAGAGGAGATGTCAGGGGTAAGTTTTTCACTCAGAGGGTGGTGGGTTAATGGAATCGGCTGCCATCGGTGATGGTGGAGGCAAATTCGTTAGGGTCTTCTAAGAGACTTCTGGATGAGTACATGGGACTTAATAAGATTGAGGGTTATAGATAGGCCTAGTAGGTAGGGATATGATCGGCGCAACTTCTGGGCCGAAGGGCCTGTTTGTGCTGTGGTTTTTCTGTGCCGAACATGTCCCTACCTTAGAGGTTACTAGGCTTACCTATAACCCACTAAGTTTCCATCTAAAAGTCTCTTAAAAGACTGTATCAAATCCGCCTCCACCACCGTTGCCAGCAGCCGATTCCACTCACCCACCACCCTCTGAGTGAAAAACTTACCCCTGACATCTCCTCTGTACCTACTCCCCAGCACCTTAAACCCTGTGTCCTCTTGTGGCAACCGTTTCAGCCCTGGGAAATAGTCTCTGACTATCCACTCGATCTATACCTCTCAACATCTTATACACCTCTATTAGGTCACCCCTCACCCTTCGTCTCTCCAAGGAGAAAAGACCTAGCTCCTTCAACCTAAGGCATGCTTCCCAATCCAGGTAACATCCTTGTAAATCTCCTCTGCACCCTTTCTATGGCTTCCACATCCTTCCTGTAGTGAGGCGACCAGAACTGTACTCCAAGTACTCCAAGTGGGGTCTGGCAAGGGTCTTATAAAGTTGCAGCATTACCTCCCGACTCCTAAACTCAATCCCTCGATTAATGAAGGCCAGTACACCATACGCCTTCTTGACCACATCCTCCACCTGTGCAGCTGCCTTGAGCGTCCTATGAACTCGGTCGGACTCCAACATCCTTCTGATCTTTCACACTGCCAAGAATCCTACCATTAACATTATATTCTGCCACACTATTTGACCTGCCAAAATGAACCACTTCACACTTATCTGGGTTGAAGTCCATCTGCCACTTCTCCGCCCAATCTTGCATCCTATGTCTCGCTGCAACTTCTGACATCCCTCGAAACTATCCACAATACCTCCAACCTTTGTGTCATCAGCAAACTTACCAACTCATCCCTCCACTTCCTCATCCAGGTCATTTATAAAAATCATAAGGAGTCAGGGTCCCAGAACAGATCCCTGGGGCACTCCACTGGTGACCAACCTCCATGGAGAGAACCTCCATGCAGACCAACCTCCATCCACAACCACTGACTGCCTTCTATGGGCAAGCCAGTTCTGGATGCACAAGGCAACATCCCCTTGGATCCCATGCCCCCTCACTTTCTCAATAAGCCTTGCATGGGGGACCTTATCAAATACTTTGCTGAAGTCTGTATAAACCACATCCACCGCTCTTCCTTCATCAATGTTTTTAGTCTTCAAAATCTGCCATCTTTACCTGGTCTGACCTATAGAACAGGAAAAAGTCTAGGAGATTACAGGGACTGGGAACATCCGAGATGTGGAGATTTTTCAAGGAGCAGCTATTGCGGGTCTGTGATAGGTATATCCCTGTCAGGCAAGGAGGATTTGGTAGGCCCAGGGAACCGTGATGCACTAAAAAAGTTGATTCGTTGGTTAGGAAGAAAAAGGAGGCTTATGTTCGGATGAGGCTTGAGGGCTCAGGTAGTGCATTAGAAAGTTTTAGATTGGCTAGGAGGGAGTTGAAGAGGGAGTTAAGAAGGGCTAAAAGAGGACATGAGATGACTTTGGCTGATAGGATTCAGGAGAACCCTAAGGCGTTTTACAGGTATGTCAAGAGCAGAAGGTTGGTTAGGGCAAGATTAGGGCCAGTTACAGACAGTAGAGGGAAGTTGTGTGTGGAACCGGAGGAGATTGGAGAGGCGTTGAACCAATATTTCTCTTCGGTGTTCACGCAAGGGGACATGAATGTAGCTGAGGAGGACACTGGGGTGCAGGGGTGTAAAATAGATAGTATTGCAGTTGATACGGGGGATGTGCTGGATATTTTAGAGGGTTTGAAAATAGATAAGTCCCCTAGTCCGGATGGGATTTAACCTAGGATTCTTTGGGAGGCAAGAGGGGTGATTGCGGAGCCTCTGGCTCTGATCTTCAGGTCGTCGTTAGTCTCTGGTATAGTACCAGAAGATTGGAGGACAGCAAATGTTGTCCCATTGTTTAAGAAGGGGAGAAGGGACTTCCCTGGGAATTATAGACCGGTGAGTCTTACTTCTGTGGTGGGTAAGGTTTTGGAAAGGATTATTAGAGACAGGATTTATAGTTATTTGGAGAGTAATGAGTTGATTAGAGACAGTCAGCATGGTTTTGTAGCGGGTAGGTTGTGCCTTACTAACCTTATCGAGTTCTTTGAGAAAGTGACCAAAGAGGTGGATAGGGGTAAGGCAGTTGATGTGGTGTATATGGATTTTAGCAAGGCGTTTGATAAGGTTCACCATGGTAGGCTTCTGCAGAAAATGCAGATGTATGGGATTGGGGGTGATCTAGGTAATTGGATCAGGAATTGGCTAGCAGATAGGAGACAGAGGGTGGTGGTTGATGGTAAATATTCGTCATGGAGTTCGGTTACGAGTGGTGTGCCTCAGGGATCTGTTTTGGGGCCACTGCTGTTTGTAATTTTTATTAATGATCTGGATGAGGGTATAGTTGGGTGGATTAGTAAGTTTGCTGATGACACCAAAGTCGGAGGTGTGGTAGATTGTGAGGAAGGGTGTCATAGTTTGCAGGGTGACTTAGAAAGGTTGCAGAGCTGGGCTATGAGGTGGCGGATGGAGTTTAATGTGGAGAAGTGTGAGGTAATTCATTTCGGTAGGAATAACAGATGTGTTGAGTATAGGGCTAACGGGAGGACTTTGAATAGTGTGGAGGAGCAGAGGGATCTAGGTGTATGTGTACATAGATCCCTGAAAGTTGGGAATCAAGTAGATAAGGTTGTTAAGAAGGCATATGGTGTCTTGGCGTTTATTGGTAGGGGGATTGAATTTAGGAGTCGCAGCGTCATGATGCAATTGTACACAACTCTGGTGCGGCCACACTTGGAGTTTTGTGTGCAGTTCTGGTCCCCACATTACAGGAAGGATGTAGAGGCTTTGGAGAGGGTGCAGAGGAGGTTTACCAGGATGTTGCCTGGTATGGAGGGGAGATCCTATGAGGAGAGACTGAGAGATTTGGGGTTGTTTTCGCTGGAAAGAAGGCGGCTAAGAGGGGATCTCATTGAAACATATAAGATGATTAGAGGTTTAGACAGGGTAGATAGTGATAGCCTTTTTCCTAGGATGGAGAAAGCTAGCACGAGGGGGCACGACTTTAAATTAAGGGGGGGTAGTTATAGGATGGATGTCAGGGGTAGGTTCTTTACCCAGAGGGTGGTGAGGGACTGGAATGCCCTGCCAGCTGCAGTTGTAAATGCACCTAGTTTGGGGGCGTTTAAGAGATCTGTGGATAGGTTTATGGATGAAAAGGGATTGGTTTAGGCTAGTGGGTCATTGTTTTGTAACTGGTCGGCGCAACATTGTGGGCCGAAGGGCCTGTTCTGCGCTGTAATGTTCTATGTTCTATGTCTGACAACACCAGGTTTTAGTCCAACCGATTTATTTGATAATATTCTCACAAGCAAGCAAGCTTTCGAGGTTACCCTCTTCGTCAGGTGAATGGAGAGTTCTGGCCTCAGACAGAGCATATGAAGCACAGACAGTTTAGAGATTGCTGATTAGAATGCGAATCCTTACACCTAACCTGCTGTTCAAGTCTTAAAGTGGCTGATAATGTGAGTGGAAGGAGCACTGATCACAGTTTAAAGAGATGTGTATTGTTTCCAGACAGTACAGTGAGTGAGGTTTTGCAAACCCAGGCAAGTCACGGGGGTTACAGATAGTGCGACATGAACCCAAGATCCCTGTTGAGACCGTCCTCATGTGTGCGGAACTTGGCTATCAGTCTATGTTCAGCGACTCTGCGCTGTCGTGTGTCATGAAGGCCGCCTTGGAGAATGCGGTCTCACTTCACCAATATGTGTCGCCTGCAAACTTACTAATCAGACCAGCTACATTTTCATCCAAATCATTTATATATACACTATGAACAACAAAGTTTGCTAGTCACAGCCTCCATTCAGAAAAGCATCCTTCTACTGCTACCCTCTGTCTTCTGTGGCCAGTTCTGTATCCACCTTGCCAACTCTCTTCTGATCTCCTTTCGTATCATGAGGGACCTTGTCAAACGCTTTACTGAAGTCCATGTAGACAACATCCACTGCCTTACCCTCATCAATCACCTTCGTCACTTCCTTGAAAAACTCGATCAAGTTAGAGAGACACAATCTCCCCTTCAAAAACCATGCTGTCTATCACTAATAAGTCAATTTGTTTCCCAAAGTGAGTAAATCCTGCCCCTAAGATTCCCTGCCACTGATGTAAGGCTCACTGGCCTATACTTTCCTGGATTATTCTTGCTGCCCTTTTTAAACAAAGGAACAACACTGGCTATCCTCCAGTCCTCAAACATCACCCGTAGCCAGTGAGGATACAAAGATCTCTCTCAAGGCCCCAGCAATTTCCGCTGTTGCCTCTCTCAGTATTCTGGGGTAAATCCCATCAAGTCCCGGGGGACTTGTCTACTTTAATGATTTTTAAGATGCCCAACACTCTCCTTTTTGATATTGACATGACCCAGAATATCTACACACCCTGCTCTCGGCTCCTCATCCACCAAGTCCCTCTCTTTAGTGAATACTGGGGCAGGTATTCATTTAGTATCTCGCCCATTTCCTCTGGCTCCAAGCATAGATGACCTCCACTATCTTTGAGTGGACCAACTCTTTCTCTGGCTGCCCTCTTGCTCTTTACATACATATAAAATGCCTTAGGATTTTCCTTAATCTTATTTGCCTAAGATTTTTCACAACCACTTTTAGCTCTCGTAACTCCTTCCTCAAGTTCCTTCCTATGTTCTTTATATTCTTCAAGCGTTTCCTCTGTCCTAAGCTTTTTAGACAGACAAATGCTTCCTTTCCCTTTTTGACAAGGCTCACTATATCCCTCGTTATCCAGGGTCCCCTTGCCGCACTTATCCTTCATCCCCACAGGTACATGCCGGTCCTGAATTCCAATCAACTGATATTTGAAAGACTCCCACACGTCACTGTTGATTTACCCAGGAGCAGCCTCCCCTCATCTAGTCTCTCCAGATCTTGCCTAACGTTGTTGCGGTTAGACATGTAGTTACAAGAGTAATACTTTTCAAGGATCTTTGTCAAGTCATTGTAAGTTTTGTTTCCTGGCTTTGTGGGATGAACACAGTAAGAAGTCCAAATCAGGCGCTCCAGTTAGTGAGGTGGGTCCAACGGCTCTCTGCTTGAGATCGGTGGGGCTGCTGGCACTCTGTCTTGAGATCCAGTGAGGGGGAAAGGGGGGTCCGCTGCCACTCTGTCTGAGATCAGTGAGGGGGAGAGGAAAGGGTCTGAGTGGCAGAGGTGTACTCTATGAACGGTATATTCTACCTGTATAGCAGAAGAAACAATACTTTCCACTATATCTCAACACATGACAATAAGTCAAATCAAAAACCTTTTATCTAAGGAAAGATATACAGACATTGGAGGCAGTCCAGAGAAGATTCACTGGGTTGATCTTGGGTATGGAGGGATTTTCTTACGATGAGAAGTTGTGTAGATTGGGTCTGTATTCATCAGAGTTTAGTAGAAAGTGATGCGATTTTACAGAGACATATAGGGCTCTCAGGAGTCTTGACAGGGTAGATGCTGAGATGTTGGGTCTCCCACCAGGAGAAACTCGGACCAGGGGGCATAATCTCAGGGTAAGGCATTGAAGACAGAGATGAGGAGGAATTTCTTCTTTCAGAGGAATTCTTTATCACAGAGGGCTGTAGAGGCTGGGTGATTAAGTATGTACAAGGCTGAGATAGATTTTTAATTAGTAAGGAAATCAAGGGTTATGGGGATAAGGCAGGAAAGTGGAGTTGAGGATTATCAACCAGATCAGTCATAATCTCATTAAATGGCAGAGAAGACTTGATGGGCCAAATGGTCTACTTCTGTCTTACATCTCATAGCTTCAAAAATACTCTACTCTGATGCTCTGTGAGGAGAAACAGCATTCATAGAATCATAGAACCCTAGCATACAGAAATAGGCCCTTCGAGTCTGCACTGAACACAATCCCACCCAGGCCCTATCCCTATATCCCTACGTATTATACCCATTAATCCCCTCTAACCTACGCATTCCTGGACACTAAGGAGCAATTTCTTAGCATGGCCAATCAACCTAACCCGCACATCTTTGGACTGTGGGAGGAAACCGGAGCACCCGGAGGAAACCCATGCAGACACGAGGAGAATGTGCAAACTCCACACAGACAGTGACCCGAGCCGGGAATTGAACCCAGGACCCTGGAGCTGTGAAGCAGCAGTGCTAACCACTGTGCTACTGTGCCATAGCGTAACATCAATGACTGGGAGGAGCTTGATACCAACTGTTGAAGACAGCACCAGCATGTACATCTAGCTGTATCACAGCATCTTAATGATGGACCAGAGCAGTGACAGTCAAAAGGAAGCAAACCCTGTACCCTGGATCCAATGACCTCAAAGGACATACCAAGCTAGTTTAAGCCTCTGAAACAACTGCAGCAACCCACCTAGACTTGGAGAGATCTCATCTCCTGGAACTGATCCCACTCCCAATGGCACAGGAATGTAAAGCCCTCACTCCTTCACCTTTGCTCCACTACCCTCCTGTAGCAGCACTCACTAATATTGGATGCAAATCACTGGATCACTCTCATATGCATTGGATCCCAACATGGATCACCCTCATATACATTGGATCCCAACATGGATCACCCTCATATACATTGGATCCCAACATGGATCACCCTCATATACATTGGATCCCAACATGGATCACCCTCATATACATTGGATCCCAACATGGATCACCCTCATATACATTGGATCCCAACGTGGATCACCCTCATATACATTGGACCTCAATGACTGGATCCTCAACAATCATTGGTGATTGGGCAACACTCTCAATATAAAATATCTGTACTGAAGTAGTAAAGACTTGGGTGACCTGGTGCTATGTTTTTCAGGGTGGGTTGGTTATATCTTTGTTCTGAAGGTGTTGGAGTGAAGGGTTGAGACAGATGCTCACCTGCTGCCTGGCTGATCCCACTGGCTTTGGACAGTCCGGTAACTGAGCCGTGTCCACTGTGTGATCCTCACTCTCCTCTCACAGCAAAGGAGCTCTCCCTTCACCGACCCCTGTTACAGGGGGGGGGGCACTCACTCCTGAGGGGGGGGCCTCAGTCCCGGGGGGGGCACTCACTCCTGAGGGGGGTGCCTCAGTCCCAGGGGGGGGGGGGCTCACTCCCGGGGGGGGGGGGCCTCACTCCCGGGGGGGGGGGCACTCACTCCCGGGGGGGGCACTCACTCCTGGGGGGGGGGGGGGGGGGGGGGCACTCACTCCCGGGGGGGGAGGGGGGGCACTCACTCCCGGGGGGGGAGGGGGGGGCACTCACTCCCGGGGGGGGGGGGGGGCACTCACTCCCGGGGGGGGGGGGGGGGGCTCACTCCCGGGGGGGGGGGGGGGGCACTCACTCCCGGGCGGGGGGGGGGCACTCACTCCCGGGGGGGGGGGTCGTTCTCCCGCGGCCGCTGCTCTCTGCCTCAGGCCGGGCCCCGTCTCTCCCTGTCCCGGGCTCTCCGTGTCCCGGTGTCCCGGCCTTTCTGCTCCGCCGCCGCCGCCGCTGCGGGTCCGCCCGGAAAAAGGTTCCGGCTGGAAACCAGGAGCCGTCACCATGGTGACCGGGGGGAGGGAGCCTGAACTTTCACCTCTGTGACCCAACCCAGGACCCCTGGCCCCGTCCCCAGGGAAACCAGTGGAACCCCTGAACCCTGACCCCCCCCTCCCCCCAGATCTGAGTGAATGTTGTGAAGAGGTGAGGGGGGGGGGTGCAGACCATGTAGTTTATACAGATTTCAGCAAGGTCCCAGATGGGAGAGTGGGAAAGAGGGTAAATTCCCATGGGATACAGGGTCATTGGGGGAGACAGAGGGGGTGACAGAATGCTGCTTTAGTGACTGGAAAAATGTCTGACAACACCAGGTTTTAGTCCAACCGATTTATTTGTTGATAATATTCTCACAAGCTTTCGGGGTTAGCCCCTTCGTCAGGTGAATGGAGAGTTCTGGAATCCAGGGGTGTACCCCAGGGATCTGGGCCCCCTGTTATTCATCATTTATATCAATCAGACTGGTGACTATGTGGGGGTTGGGATTAGTAACTTTGCGGATGACACAAAGATTGGCCGATTGGTTAACAGTGAGGCGAGTGTCTTGGGTTGCAAGAAGATACAGACAGAATGATCAAATGGGCAGATAACTGGCAGGTGGAATTTAACCCTGAAAAGTGTGAGGTCAGGGTCAGGGTTAGGGTTAGATGGACGGCACTTTGGAAGAAGTAATTTGATAAGAAAGTACTCAGTGAATTGGTAGGACATAGAAAGTTCTGTGAAACAAAGGGACCTCAGTGTGTTTGTCCACAGATCTCCTGAAGGCAGAAGGGCAGGTTGATAGGGTGGTGAAAAAGGTGGATGGGCCTTTATCAATCGGGGTATAGGTTATAAAAGCAGGGAACATAGAACATTCCAGCACAGTACAGGCCCTTCGGCCCTCGATGTTGCGCCGACCAGAGGAACCAATCTAATGACCCTCTAACCTAAACTATTCCAATGTTATCCATATGCCTATCCACTGACCATATTGAACGCCCTTAAAGTTGGCGAGTCCACAACTGCTGCAGGCAGGGCATTCCACGCCCTTACTACCCTCTGAGTAAAGAACCTACCTCACACAGTGAGCACGTGAATCTCTCAATTTAAAGCTATGTCCCCTTGTGTTAGCCGTCACCATCTGAGGAAAAAGGCTCTCACTGTCCACCCTATCTAACCCTCTGATCATCTTGTATGCCTCAAATAGGTCACCTCTTAACCTTCTCTCCAGTGAAAACAACCTCAAGTTCCTCAGCCTTTCCTCATGTTGGAAGTTATGTTGGAATTGTCTAGAACTTTGGTGAGGCCACAGCTGGAGTATTATGTGTAGTTTTGGTCGCCACATTATCGGAAGGATGTGATTGCACTGGAGAAGGTGCAGAGGAGATTCACCAGGATGCTGCCTGGGATGGAACATTTAAATTACGAAGAGAGGTTGCGTAGGTTGGTGTTGTTTTCATTGGAGCAGAGAAGACTGATAGGGCAGAAGAAGCCATTCAGCCCATCAATTCTACACTGACTCTGACAGAATATCTTGTATAGGCCACCCCCACCAAACTCTACCCATAACCCCACACATTTAGCATGAGAGAGTAATGAATTGATGAGAGACAGTCAGCATGGTTTTGTAGCGGGTAGGTCGTGCCTTACTAACCTTATCGAGTTCTTTGAGAAAGTGACCAAAGAGGTGGATAGGGGTAAGGCAGTTGATGTGGTGTATATGGATTTTAGCAAGGCGTTTGATAAGGTTCACCATGGTAGGCTTCTGCAGAAAATGCAGATGTATGGGATTGGGGGTGATCTAGGGAATTGGATCAGGAATTGGCTAGCAGATAGGAGACAGAGAGTGGTGGTTGATGGTAAATATTCGTCATGGAGTTCGGTTACGAGTGGTGTGCCTCAGGGATCTGTTTTGGGGCCACTGCTGTTTGTAATTTTTATTAATGATCTGGATGATGGTATAATTGGGTGGATTAGTAAGTTTGCTGATGACACCAAAGTCGGAGGTGTGGTAGATTGTGAGGAAGGGTGTCATAGTTTGCAGGGTGACTTAGAAAGGTTGCAGAGCTGGGCTGCGAGGTGGCGGATGGAGTTTAATATGGAGAAGTGTGAGGTAATTCATTTCGGTAGGAATAACAGATGTGTTGAGTATAGGGCTAACGGGAGGACTTTGAATAGTGTGGAGGAGCAGAGGGATCTAGGTGTATGTGTACATAAATCCCTGAAAGTTGGGAATCAAGTAGATAAGGTTGTTAAGAAGGCATACGGTGTCTTGGCGTTTATTGGTAGGGGGATTGAATTTAGGAGTCGCAGCGTCATGATGCAACTGTACACAACTCTGGTGTGGCCGCACTTGGAGTTTTGTGTGCAGTTCTGGTCCCCACATTACAGGAAGGATGTGGAGGCTTTGGAGAGGGTGCAGAGGAGGTTTACCACGATGTTGCCTGGTATGGAGGGGAGATCCTATGAGGAGAGACTGAGAGATTTGGGGTTGTTTTCGCTGGAAAGAAGACGGCTAAGAGGAGACCTCATTGAAACATATAAGATGATTAGAGGTTTAGACAGGGTAGATAGTGATAGCCTTTTTCCTAGGATGGAGAAAGCTAGCACGAGGGGGCACGACTTTAAATTAAGGGGGGGTAGTTATAGGACTGATGTCAGGGGTAGGTTCTTTACCCAGAGGGTGGTGAGGGACTGGAATGCCCTGCCAGCTGCAGTTGTAAATGCACCTAGTTTGGGGGCGTTTAAGAGATCTGTGGATAGGTTTATGGATGAAAAGGGATTGGTTTAGGCTAGTGGGTCATTGTTTTGTAACTGGTCGGCGCAACATCGTGGGCCGAAGGGCCTGTTCTGTGCTGTAATGTTCTATGTTCTATGATTAATCCATCTAATCTAGGCATTTTAGGAATTAAGGGGCAATTTAGCATGGCCAATCCACCCTAACCCACACATCTTTGGACTGTGGGAAGAAGCTGGAGCAGTGAGAGAAAATCCATTCAGACACGGGGAGAACATTGCAAACTCCACACAGACAGTGAACCAAGGCTGGAATTGAACCCGGGTCCCAGGAACTGTGAAGCAGCAGTGCTAACCACTGTGCCACCGTGCCGCCACTGAGCAGAGAAGACTGAGGGGCCTCAGATTCAGGTGTACAAGATTTATGAGAGTCATGGACAGAATGGACAAGGAGCAGTTGAAAGGTCACGGAAGGAGATAGGTCAAGGTGAGGGGCAGGAGGTTTAGGGAGAATGTGAGGAAAAACATTTTTACCTGGAGGTGATGGTGTGGAATGTGCTGCCTGGGAAGGATGCCTCACATCTTTTAAAAAGTACCTGGATGAGAACTTGGCACATCATAACATTCAGTGCAGGCTTAATGGGCCGTAGGGCCTCTTCTGTACTGTGTGATTCAGTGATAAAAGCAGATAAAGTGGGACCAATAGATGTAGTATAACTGAATTTGTTTAGGTGCCACATCAAAGGTTAATACACAAATTAAGAGCTCATTGGGGGTGGGGAGGGGATTGAGGATATGGTGATGGTGGCACAGTGCCAGGGACCTGGGTTCAATTCCTGGCTTGGGTCACTGTCTGTGCAGAGTTTACACGTTCTCCCAGAGTTTACGTGGGTTTCCTCCGGGTGCTCTGGTTTCCTCCCATGGTTGGAAAGATGTGCTGGTTAAGTGCATTAGCCATGCTGAATTCTCCCTCATTGTACCCAAACAGACACCAGAGTGTGGCAACTAGGGGAATTTCACAACTTCATTGCAGTGTTAATATAAGCCTGCTTGTGACTCATAAATAAACTTTAAAACATGGATAAGGATTGGTTAATGGAAGTATAGATAAATTGGTTGTTTTTGAATTGGCAAGCTGTGACTTGCAAAGATCTGTGTTGGAACCTCAACTATTTACAATTTATATGAATGATTTAGAAGAAGAGGCAGAGAGTAATGTATCCAGGTTTGCTGATGATACCAAGCTAGGTGGGAAGATAAGCTGTGAGGAGGACACAGAGGCTGCAAAGAGAATATAGACAGGTTACATTCAGAGAGCAACAAAGAGACATAGGTGTGGGGAAATACAAGATTATTCATTTTCTTTTAACAATGAATGGAATGTTTAAATATTGATGCTCAGAGGGACCTGAGTGACTTCCTGTCAGGTGAAGCCTTGTTTCCTATTTTTTAATTCTTTGGTGAGATGCAGGCGTTGCTGGCAAGGATGGTATTTGAAATCCATCTCTAATTGTCCTTGAACTGAGTGTCTCACTCGGATATTTCAGACAGCAATTGAGGATCGACTACATTGCAGTGGCTCAGGAGTTACATGTAGGCCAGACCAGGTAAGGACAACCTTCCCTAAAGGACATTAGTGAACCAGATGGATTTTATGAGTTATTTTATACCAACCAATAATCCAAATATTTGAATCAGGAGTCAGCCTTTCGACCCCTTGAGCTTGCTCTACATTCGATAAGCTGATTGGTGATTTGACTGTGGCCTCGACTCCACATTCTACTTCATCCCTCCATCCTTGTTTGTTAAAGAGCTGCCTACATTTTCCTCACAAATATTAATTGACCCTGCCTCCACCACTCCCTGAGGAAGAGAGTTCCAAAGATTCACAACTCTCTGAGAGAAAACAATCTTCTCATCTCCGTCTTCGATGGGGAACCCCTAATTTTAATCAGTGTTTCCTGGTTCTCGTCTCTCCCATCAGGGGAAACATTCTTTCGGCAACCACCCCATTGAATCCTTGGATCACATTCATCTCAATCTTCTAAACTCTGATGGAGACAGGCCCAGGCTGTGCAACCTTGTCTCAAAAGATGACCTCCCCCATCCCAGGTAGCAGTTCTCCTTAAAATGATCAACATTCCATTTATCTTCCTAATCACTCGGTGTACCTGTGGACTAACTTTTCCTGATTTATCTAATAGGATGCCCAGATCCCTCAGTAGCTCAGGGTTCTGCAGTCTCTATTTAAATAATTTGCTTTGTTACTCATCCTGCCAGACTGGCAGGTTCACATTTTCCCACATTATGCTCCATGTCCCACATTTCTGCCCATTCAGTAATCTGTGTCCATTTGCTGACTCCTTGTGTCCTCTTCACAATGAGGTGAGACAATGAGACAATCCCAGAGGGCATGGGATCCAAGGGCCTTTGGCCTTGTGGATCCAGAACTGGCTTGCCTGCAGAAGGCAGAGAGTGATTGTGGATGGGTCTTTTTCGGAATGGAGGTCAGTCACCAGTGGGGTGCCCCAGGGATCTGTTCTGGGACCCTTGCTGTTTGTCATTTTCATAAATGACCTGGATGAGGAAGTGGAGGGATGGGTTAGCAAGTTTGCTGATGACACGAAGGTCGGTGGTGTTGTGGATGGTCTGGAAGGATGTCAAAAGTTGCAGCAGGACATAGATAGGATGCAGGAATGGGCGGAGAAGTGGCAGATGGACTTCAATGCGGATAAATGTGTGGTCGTCCATTTTGGCAGAACCAACGGGATGAACGAGTACACTATCAAGGGCAGGAGTCTTAGTAGAACATAGAACATAGAACATTACAGCGCAGAACAGGCCCTTCGGCCCACGATGTTGCGCCGACCAGTTACAAAACAATGACCCACTAGCCTAAACCAATCCCTTTTCATCCATAAACCTATCCACAGATCTCCTAAACGCCCCCAAACTAGGTGCATTTACAACTGCAGCTGGCAGGGCATTCCAGTCCCTCACCACCCTCTGGGTAAAGAACATCAGTCCTATAACTACCCCCCCTTAATTTAAAGTCGTGCCCCCTCGTGCTAGCTTTCTCCATCCTAGGAAAAAGGCTATCACTATCTACCCTGTCTAAACCTCTAATCATCTTATATGTTTCAATGAGATCCCCTCTTAGCCGCCTTCTTTCCAGCGAAAACAACCCCAAATCTCTCAGTCTCTCCTCATAGGATCTCCCCTCCATACCAGGCAACATCCTGGTAAACCTCCTCTGCACCCTCTCCAAAGCCTCTACATCCTTCCTGTAATGTGGGGACCAGAACTGCACACAAAACTCCAAGTGTGGCCGCACCAGAGTTGTGTACAGTTGCATCATGACGCTGCGACTCCTAAATTCAATCCTCCTACCAATAAACGCCAAGACACCGTATGCCTTCTTAACAACTTTGTCTACTTGATTCCCAACTTTCAGGGATCTATGTACACATACACCTAGATCCCTCTGCTCCTCCACACTATTCAAAGTCCTCCCGTTAGCCCTATACTCAACACATCTGTTATTCCTACCGAAATGAATTACCTCACACTTCTCCACATTAAACTCCATCCGCCACCTCGCAGCCCAGCTCTGCAACCTTTCTAAGTCACCCTGCAAACTATGACACCCTTCCTCACAATCTACCACACCTCCGACTTTGGTGTCATCAGCAAATTTACTAATCCACCCAACTATACCCTCATCCAGATCATTAATAAAAATTACAAACAGCAGTTGCCCCAAAACAGATCCCTGAGGCACACCACTCGTAACCGAACTCCATGACGAATATTTACCATCAACCACCACCCTCTGTCTCCTATCTGCTAGCCAATTCCTGATCCAATTACCGAGATCACCCCCAATCCCATACATCTGCATTTTCTGCAGAAGCCTACCATGGTGAACCTTATCAAATGCCTTGCTAAAATCCATATACACCACATCAACTGCCTTACCCCTATCCACCTCTTTGGTCACTTTCTCAAAGAACTCAATAAGGTTAGTAAGGCATGACCTACCCGCTACAAAACCATGCTGACTGTCTCTAATCAACTCGTTACTCTCCAAATAACTATAAATCCTGTCTCTAATAATCCTTTCCAAAACCTTACCCACCACAGAAGTAAGACTCACCGGTCTATAATTCCCAGGGAAGTCCCTTCTCCCCTTCTTAGTGGCGTTGAAGAGCAGAAGGATCTCGGGGTCCGGGTCCACAGGACTCTTAAATCGGCCTCGCAGGTGGAGGAGGTGGTCAAGAAGGCGTATGGTGTACTGGCCTTCATTAATCGAGGGATTGAGTTTAGGAGTCGGGAGGTAATGCTGCAACTTTACAGGACCCTTGTCAGGCCTCATTTAGAGTATTGTGCGCAGTTCTAGTCGCCTCACTATAGGAAAGACGTAGAAGCTATTGAAAGGGTGCAGAGGAGATTTACAAGGATGTTGCCTGGACTGGGAGGCATGCCTTATGAAGATAGGTTGAGGGAGCTGGGACTCTTTTCCCTAGAGAGGCGAAGGTTGAGAGGCGACCTGATAGAAGTTTATAAAATGTTGAGAGGAATAGATAGGGTGGACTCTCAGAGGCTATTTCCCCGGGTTGAAATGGTCGCTACGAGAGGACACAGATTTAAGGTGCGGGGAGGGAAGTACAGAGCTGATGTTAGGGGTAAGTTTTTCACTCAGAGGGTGGTGAGTGATTGGAATCGGCTGCCGTCATCGGTGGTGGAGGCGAACTC
The DNA here is from genome assembly GCA_037974335.1 of Prionace glauca. NCBI lineage: Eukaryota > Metazoa > Chordata > Chondrichthyes > Carcharhiniformes > Carcharhinidae > Prionace > Prionace glauca. Next base: position 31,661 of record JBBMRE010000049.1, on the reverse strand, counting down.
GCTGGGGTCTTTTAAGAGACTTCTGGATGAGTATATGGGGTTTAATGGGATTGGGGGTTATATAGATAGGTCTATAGATTGGTGGGGTTGATGTGATCGGCGAAACTCGAGGGCCGAAGGGCCTGTATGTGCTGTAATGTTCTATGTTCTATGTATGTTCTATAACACTGGGGTACAGTACTGGTGGGGATGGGTCTGTCACTGTATTACACTGGGGTACAGTACTGGTGGGGACGGGTCAGTCACTGTATAACACTGGGGTACAGTACTGGTGGGGACGGGTCTGTCACTGTATAACACTGGGGTACAGTACTGGTGGGGGACGGGTCTGTCGCTGTATAACACTGGGGTACAGTACTGGTGGGGATGGGTCAGTCACTGTATAACACTGGGGTACAGTACTGGTGGGGACGGGTCTGTCACTGTATAACACTGGGGTACAGTACTGGTGGGGACGGGTCTGTCTCTGTATAACACTGGGGTACAGTACTGGTGGGGACGGGTCTGTCACTGTATAACACTGGGGTAGAGTACAGGTGGGAACGGGTCTGTCTCTGTATAACACTGGGGTACAGTACTGGTGGGGGACGGGTCTGTCGCTGTATAACACTGGGGTACTATACTGGTGGGGACGGGTCTGTAACTGTATTACACTGGGGTACAGTACTGGTGGGGACGGGTCTGTCACTGTATAACACTGGGGTACAGTACTGGTCGGGACGGGTCTGTCACTGTATAACACTGGGGTACAGTACTAGTGGGGACGGGTCTGTCATTGTATACCACTGGGGTACAGTACAGGTGGGGACGGGTCTGTCATTGCATACCACTGGGGTACGGTACAGATGGGGACGGGTCTGTCACTGTATAACACTGGGGTACAGTACTGGTGGGGACGGGTCTGTCGCTGTATAACACTGGGGTACAGTACTGGAGGGGACGGGTCTGTCGCTGTATAACACTGGGGTACAGTACTGGTGGGGACGGGTCTGTCAGTGTATAACACTGGGGTACAGTACTGGTGGGGACGGGTCTGTCGCTGTATAACACTGGGGTACAGTACTGGTGGAGACGGATCTGTCGCTGTATAACACTGGGGTACAGTACTGGTGGGGACGGGTCTGTCTCTGTATAACACTGGGGTACAGTACTGGTGGGGACGGGTCTGTCCCTGTATAACACTAGGGTACAGTGCTGGTGGGGACGGGTCTGTCGCTGTATAACACTGGGGTACAGTACTTGTGGTGACGGGTCTGTCTCTGTATAACACTGGGGTACAGTACTGGTGGGGACGGGTCTGTCTCTGTATAACACTGGGGTACAGTACTGGTGGGGACGGGTCTGTCTCTGTATAACACTGGGGTACAGTACTGGTGGGGACGGGTCTGTCGCTGTATAACACTGGGGTACAGTACTGGTGGGGAAGGGCCTTTCACTGTATAACACTGGGGTACAGTACTGGTGGGGACGGGTCTGTCGCTGTATAACACTTCGGTGCAGTACTGGTGGGGACGGGTCTGTCACTGTATAACACTGGGGTACAGTACTGGTGGGGACGGGTCTGTCGCTGTATAACACTGGGGTATAGTACTGGTGGGGATGGGTCGGTCACTGTATAACACTGGGGTACAGTACTGGTGGGGACGGGTCTGTCGCTGTATAACACTTCGGTGCAGTACTGGTGGGGACGGGTCTGTCACTGTATAACACTGGGGTACAGTACTGGTGGGGACGGGTCTGTCGCTGTATAACACTTCGGTGCAGTACTGGTGGGGACGGGTCTGTCACTGTATAACACTGGGGTACAGTACTGGTGGGGACGGGTCTGTCGCTGTATAACACTGGGGTATAGTACTGGTGGGGATGGGTCGGTCACTGTATAACACTGGGGTACAGTACTGGTGGGGACGGGTCTGTCTCTGTATAACACTGGGGTACAGTACTGGTGGGGACGGGTCTGTCACTGTATAACACTGGGGTACAGTACTGGTGGGGACGGGTCTGTCGCTGTATAACACTGGGGTACAGTACTGGTGGGGACGGGTCGGTCACTGTATAACATTGGGGTACAGTATTGGTGGGGACGGGTCTATCGCTGTATAACACTGGGGTACAGTACTGGTGGGAACGGGTCTGTCACTGTATAACACTGGGGTACAGTACTGGTGGGGACGGATCTGTCACTGTATAACATTGGGGTACAGTATTGGTGGGGACGGGTCTATCGCTGTATAACACTGGGGTACAGTACTGGTGGGGGACGGGTCTGTCGCTGTATAACACTGGGGTACTATACTGGTGGGGACGGGTCTGTAACTGTATAACACTGGGGTACAGTACTGGTGGGGACGGGTCTGTCACTGTATAACACTGGGGTACAGTACTGGTCGGGACGGGTCTGTCACTGTATAACACTGGGGTACAGTACTAGTGGGGACGGGTCTGTCATTGTATACCACTGGGGTACAGTACAGGTGGGGACGGGTCTGTCTCTGTATAACACTGGGGTACGGTACTGATGGGGACGGGTCTGTCACTGTATAACACTGGGGTACAGTACTGGTGGGGACGGGTCTGTCGCTGTATAACACTGGGGTACAGTACTGGAGGGGACGGGTCTGTCGCTGTATAACACTGGGGTACAGTACTGGTGGGGACGGGTCTGTCACTGTATAACACTGGGGTACAGTACTGGTGGGGACGGGTCTGTCGCTGTATAACACTGGGGTACAGTACTGGTGGGGATGGGTCGGTCACTGTATAACACTGGGGTACAGTACTGGTGGGGACGGGTCTGTCTCTGTATAACACTGGGGTACAGTACTGGTGGGGACGGGTCTGTCACTGTATAACACTGGGGTACAGTACTGGTGGGGACGGGTCTGTCGCTGTATAACACTGGGGTACAGTACTGGTGGGGACGGGTCGGTCACTGTATAACATTGGGGTACAGTATTGGTGGGGACGGGTCTATCGCTGTATAACACTGGGGTACAGTACTGGTGGGAACGGGTCTGTCACTGTATAACACTGGGGTACAGTACTGGTGGGGACGGATCTGTCACTGTATAACATTGGGGTACAGTATTGGTGGGGATGGGTCTATCGCTGTATAACACTGGGGTACAGTACTGGTGGGGGACGGGTCTGTCGCTGTATAACACTGGGGTACTATACTGGTGGGGACGGGTCTGTAACTGTATAACACTGGGGTACAGTACTGGTGGGGACGGGTCTGTCACTGTATAACACTGGGGTACAGTACTGGTCGGGACGGGTCTGTCACTGTATAACACTGGGGTACAGTACTAGTGGGGACGGGTCTGTCATTGTATACCACTGGGGTACAGTACAGGTGGGGACGGGTCTGTCTCTGTATAACACTGGGGTACGGTACTGATGGGGACGGGTCTGTCACTGTATAACACTGGGGTACAGTACTGGTGGGGACGGGTCTGTCGCTGTATAACACTGGGGTACAGTACTGGAGGGGACGGGTCTGTCGCTGTATAACACTGGGGTACAGTACTGGTGGGGACGGGTCTGTCAGTGTATAACACTGGGGTACAGTACTGGTGGGGACGGGTCTGTCGCTGTATAACACTGGGGTACAGTACTGGTGGAGACGGATCTGTCGCTGTATAACACTGGGGAAGAGTACTGGTGGGGACGGGTCTGTCTCTGTATAACACTGGGGTACAGTGCTGGTGGGGACGGGTCTGTCCCTGTATAACACTAGGGTACAGTGCTGGTGGGGACGGGTCTGTCACTGTATAACACTGGGGTACAGTACTGGTGGAGACGGGTCTGTCGCTGTATAACACTGGGGTACAGTACTTGTGGTGACGGGTCTGTCTCTGTATAACACTGGGGTACAGTACTGGTGGGGACGGGTCTGTCTCTGTATAACACTGGGGTACAGTACTGGTGGGGACGGGTCTGTCTCTGTATAACACTGGGGTACAGTACTGGTGGGGACGGGTCTGTCGCTGTATAACACTGGGGTACAGTACTGGTGGGGAAGGGTCTTTCACTGTATAAAACTGGGGTACAGTACTGGTGGGGACGGGTCTGTCGCTGTATAACACTGGGGTACAGTACTGGTGGGGAAGGGTCTTTCACTGTATAAAACTGGGGTACAGTACTGGTGGGGACGGGTCTGTCACTGTATAACACTTCGGTGCAGTACTGGTGGGGACGGGTCTGTCTCCGTATAACACTGGGGTACAGTACTGGTGGGGACCGGTCTGTCTCTGTATAACACTGGGGTACAGTACTGGTGGGGACGGGTCGGTCACTGTATAACACTGGGGTACAGTACTGGTGGGGACGGGTCTGTCACTGTACAACACTTCGGTGCAGTACTGGTGGGGACGGGTCTGTCATTGTATAACACTGGGGTACAGTACTGGTGGGGACGGGTCGGTCACTGTATAACACTGGGGTACAGTACTGGTGGGGACGGGTCTGTCACTGTACAACACTTCGGTGCAGTACTGGTGGGGACGGGTCTGTCACTGTATAACACTGGGGTACAGTACTGGTGGGGACGGGTCTGTCGCTGTATAACACTTCGGTGCAGTACTGGTGGGGACGGGTCTGTCACTGTATAACACTGGGGTACAGTACTGGTGGGGACGGGTCTGTCACTGTATAACACTGGGGTACAGTACTGGTGGGGACGGGTCTGTCGCTGTATAACACTGGGGTACAGTACTGGTGGGGACGGGTCGGTCACTGTATAACACTGGGGTACAGTACTGGTGGGGACGGGTCTGTCTCTGTATAACACTGGGGTACAGTACTGGTGGGGACGGGTCTGTCACTGTATAACACTGGGGTACAGTACTGGTGGGGACGGGTCTGTCGCTGTATAACACTGGGGTACAGTACTGGTGGGGACGGGTCGGTCACTGTATAACATTGGGGTACAGTATTGGTGGGGACGGGTCTATCGCTGTATAACACTGGGGTACAGTACTGGTGGGAACGGGTCTGTCACTGTATAACACTGGGGTACAGTACTGGTGGGGACGGATCTGTCACTGTATAACACTGGGCTATGGTACTGGTGGGGACGGGTCTGTCACTGTATAACACTGGGGTACAATACTTGTGGGGACGGGTCTATCGCTGTATAACACTGGGGTACAGTACTGGTGGGGACGGGTCTGTCTCTGTATAACACTGGGATACAGTACTGGTGGGGACGGGTCTGTCACTGTATAACACTGGGGTACAGTACTGGTGGGGACGGGTCTGTCGCTGTATAACACTGGGGTACAGTACTGGTGGGGACGGGTCTGTCGCTGTATAACACTGGGGTACAGTACTGGTGGGGACGGGTCGGTCACTGTATAACATTGGGGTACAGTATTGGTGGGGACGGGTCTATCGCTGTATAACACTGGGGTACAGTACTGGTGGGAACGGGTCTGTCACTGTATAACACTGGGGTACAGTACTGGTGGGGACGGATCTGTCACTGTATAACACTGGGCTACAGTACTGGTGGGGACGGGTCTGTCACTGTATAACACTGGGGTACAGTACTGGTGGGGACGGGCCTGCCGCTGTATAACACTGGGGTACAGTACTGGTGGGGACGGGTCTGTCCCTGTATAACACTGGGGTACAGTACTGGTGGGGACGGGTATGTCACTGTATAACACTGGGGTACAGTACTGGTGGGGACGGGTCTGTCTCTGTATAACACTGGGGTACAGTACTTCTGGGGACGTGTCTGTCTCTGTATAACACTAGGGTACAGTACTTGTGGGGACGGGTCTATCGCTGTATAACACTGGGGTACAGTACTGGTGGGGACGGGTCTGTCTCTGTATAACACTGGGGTACAGTACTGGTGGGGACGGGTCTGTCACTGTATAACACTGGGGTACAGTACTGGTGGGGATGGGTCTGTCGCTGTATAACACTGGGGTACAGTACTGTTGAGGACGGGTCTGTCGCTGTATAACACTGGGGTACAGTACTGGTGGGGACGGGTCTGTCAGTGTATAACATTGGGGTACAGTACTGGTGGGGACGGGTCTGTCGCTGTATAACACTGGGGTACAGTACTGGTGGGGACGGGTCTGTCTCTGTATAACACTGGGGTACAGTACTGGTGAGGACGGGTGTGTCACTGTATAACAGTGGCGTACAGTACTGGTGGGGACGGGTCTGTCACTGTATAACACTGGGGTACAGTACTGGTGGGGACAGGTCTGTCACTGTATAACACTGGGGTACAGTACTGGTGGGGATGGGTCTGTCGCTGTATAACACTGGGGTACAGTACTGGTGGGGAGGGGTCTGTCTCTGTATAACACTGGGGTACAGTACTGGTGGGGACGGGTCTGTCTCTGTATAACACTGGGGTACAGTACTGGTGGGGACGGGTCTGTCTCTGTATAACACTGGGGTACAGTACTGGTGGGGACGGGTCTGTCTCTGTATAACACTGGGGTACAGTACTGGTGGGGACGGGTCTGTCGCTGTATAAGACTGGGGTACAGTACTGGTGGGGACGGGTCAGTCACTGTATAACACTGGGGTACAGTACTGGTGGGGACGGGTCTGTCACTGTATAACACTGGGGTACAGTACTGGTGGGGACGGGTCTGTCTCTGTATAACATTGGGGTACAGTACTGGTGGGGACGGGTCTGTCACTGTACAACACTGGGGTACAGTACTGGTGGGGGACGGGTCTGTCTCTGTATAACACTGGGGTACAGTACTGGTGGGGACGGGTCTGTCTCTGTATAACACTGGGGTACAGTACTGGTGGGGGACGGGTCTGTCTCTGTATAACACTGGGGTACAGTACTGGTGGGGACGGGTCTGTCTCTGTATAATACTGGGGTACAGTACTAGTGGGGACGGGTCTGTCACTGTATAACACTGGGGTACAGTACTAGTGGGGACGGGTCTGTCACTGTATACCACTGGGGTACAGTACAGGTGGGGACGGGTCTGTCTCTGTATAACACTGGGGTACAGTACTGGTGGGGACGGGTCTGTCGCTGTATAACACTGGGGTACAGTACTGGTGGGGACGGGTCTGTCGCTGTATAACACTGGGGTACAGTACTGGTGGGGACGGGTCTGTCAGTTTATAACACTGGGGTACAGTACTGGTGGGGACGGGTCTGTCGCTGTATAACACTGGGGTACAGTACTGGTGGAGACGGATCTGTCGCTGTATAACACTGGGGTACAGTACTGGTGGGGACGGGTCTGTCTCTGTATAACACTGGGGTACAGTACTGGTGGGGACGGGTCTGTCCCTGTATAACACTAGGGTACATTGCTGGTGGGGACGGGTCTGTCACTGTATAACACTGGGGTACAGTACTGGTGGAGACGGGTCTGTCGCTGTATAACACTGGGGTACAGTATTTGTGGTGAAGGGTCTGTCTCTGTATAACACTGGGGTACAGTACTGGTGGGGACGGGTCTGTCTCTGTATAACACTGGGGTACAGTACTGGTGGGGACGGGTCTGTCGCTGTATAATACTGGGGTACAGTACTGGTGGGGACGGGTCTGTCACTGTATAACACTGGGGTACAGTACTGGTGGGGACGGGTCTGTCGCTGTATAACACTTCGGTGCAGTACTGGTGGGGACGGGTCTGTCACTGTATAACACTGGGGTACAGTACTGGTGGGGACGGGTCTGTCGCTGTATAACACTGGGGTACAGTACTGGTGGGGACGGGTCTGTCACTGTATAACACTGGGGTACAGTACTGGTGGGGACGGGTCTGTCGCTGTATAACACTGGAGTACAGTACTGGTGGGGACGGGTCTGTCACTGTATAACACTGGGGTACAGTACTGGTGGGGACGGGTCTGTCGCTGTATAACACTGGGGTACAGTACTGGTGGGGACGAGTCTGTCACTGTATAACACTGGGGTACAGTACTGGTGGGGACGGATCTGTCACTGTATAACACTGGGGTACAGTACTGGTGGGGACGGGTCTGTCTCTGTATAACACTTCGGTGCAGTACTGGTGGGGACGGGTCTGTCACTGTATAACACTGGGGTACAGTACTGGTGGGGACGGGTCTGTCGCTGTATAACACTGGGGTACAGTACTGGTGGGGACGGGTCTGTCACTGTATAACACTGGGGTACAGTACTGGTGGGGACGGGTCTGTCGCTGTATAACACTGGGGTACAGTACTGGTGGGGACGAGTCTGTCACTGTATAACACTGGGGTACAGTACTGGTGGGGACGGATCTGTCACTGTATAACACTGGGGTACAGTACTGGTGGGGACGGGTCTGTCGCTGTATAACACTGGGGTACAGTACTGGTGGGGACGGGTCTGTCGCTGTATAACACTGGGGTACAGTACTGGTGGGGAAGGGTCTGTCACTGTATAACACTGGGGTACAGTACTGGTGGGGACGGATCTGTCACTGTATAACACTGGGCTACAGTACTGGTGGGGACGGGTCTGTCACTGTATAACACTGGGGTACAGTACTGGTGGGGACGGGCCTGCCGCTGTATAACACTGGGGTACAGTACTGGTGGGGACGGGTCTGTCCCTGTATAACACTGGGGTACAGTACTGGTGGGGACGGGTATGTCACTGTATAACACTGGGGTACAGTACTGGTGGGGACGGGTCTGTCTCTGTATAACACTGGGGTACAGTACTTCTGGGGACGTGTCTGTCTCTGTATAACACTAGGGTACAGTACTTGTGGGGACGGGTCTATCGCTGTATAACACTGGGGTACAGTACTGGTGGGGACGGGTCTGTCTCTGTATAACACTGGGGTACAGTACTGGTGGGGACGGGTCTGTCACTGTATAACACTGGGGTACAGTACTGGTGGGGATGGGTCTGTCGCTGTATAACACTGGGGTACAGTACTGGTGGGGACGGGTCTGTCAGTGTATAACATTGGGGTACAGTACTGGTGGGGACGGGTCTGTCGCTGTATAACACTGGGGTACAGTACTGGTGGGGACGGGTCTGTCTCTGTATAACACTGGGGTACAGTACTGGTGAGGACGGGTGTGTCACTGTATAACAGTGGCGTACAGTACTGGTGGGGACGGGTCTGTCACTGTATAACACTGGGGTACAGTACTGGTGGGGACAGGTCTGTCACTGTATAACACTGGGGTACAGTACTGGTGGGGATGGGTCTGTCGCTGTATAACACTGGGGTACAGTACTGGTGGGGAGGGGTCTGTCTCTGTATAACACTGGGGTACAGTACTGGTGGGGACGGGTCTGTCTCTGTATAACACTGGGGTACAGTACTGGTGGGGACGGGTCTGTCTCTGTATAACACTGGGGTACAGTACTGGTGGGGACGGGTCTGTCTCTGTATAACACTGGGGTACAGTACTGGTGGGGACGGGTCTGTCGCTGTATAAGACTGGGGTACAGTACTGGTGGGGACGGGTCAGTCACTGTATAACACTGGGGTACAGTACTGGTGGGGACGGGTCTGTCACTGTATAACACTGGGGTACAGTACTGGTGGGGACGGGTCTGTCTCTGTATAACATTGGGGTACAGTACTGGTGGGGACGGGTCTGTCACTGTACAACACTGGGGTACAGTACTGGTGGGGGACGGGTCTGTCTCTGTATAACACTGGGGTACAGTACTGGTGGGGACGGGTCTGTCTCTGTATAACACTGGGGTACAGTACTGGTGGGGGACGGGTCTGTCTCTGTATAACACTGGGGTACAGTACTGGTGGGGACGGGTCTGTCACTGTATAACACTGGGGTACAGTACTGGTGGGGACGGGTCTGTCACTGTATAACACTGGGGTACAGTACTGGTCGGGACGGGTCTGTCTCTGTATAACACTGGGATACAGTACTGGTGGGGACGGGTCTGTCACTGTATAACACTGGGGTACAGTACTGGTGGGGACGGGTCTGTCTCTGTATAATACTGGGGTACAGTACTAGTGGGGACGGGTCTGTCACTGTATAACACTGGGGTACAGTACTAGTGGGGACGGGTCTGTCACTGTATACCACTGGGGTACAGTACAGGTGGGGACGGGTCTGTCTCTGTATAACACTGGGGGACAGTACTGATGGGGACGGGTCTGTCACTGTATAACACTGGGGTACAGTACTGGTGGGGACGGGTCTGTCGCTGTATAACACTGGGGTACAGTACTGGTGGGGACGGGTCTGTCGCTGTATAACACTGGGGTACAGTACTGGTGGGGACGGGTCTGTCAGTTTATAACACTGGGGTACAGTACTGGTGGGGACGGGTCTGTCGCTGTATAACACTGGGGTACAGTACTGGTGGAGACGGATCTGTCGCTGTATAACACTGGGGTACAGTACTGGTGGGGACGGGTCTGTCTCTGTATAACACTGGGGTACAGTACTGGTGGGGACGGGTCTGTCTCTGTATAACACTGGGGTACAGTACTGGTGGGGACGGGTCTGTCGCTGTATAATACTGGGGTACAGTACTGGTGGGGACGGGTCTGTCACTGTATAACACTGGGGTACAGTACTGGTGGGGACGGGTCTGTCGCTGTATAACACTTCGGTGCAGTACTGGTGGGGACGGGTCTGTCACTGTATAACACTGGGGTACAGTACTGGTGGGGACGGGTCTGTCGCTGTATAACACTGGGGTACAGTACTGGTGGGGACGGGTCTGTCACTGTATAACACTGGGGTACAGTACTGGTGGGGACGGGTCTGTCGCTGTATAACACTGGAGTACAGTACTGGTGGGGACGGGTCTGTCACTGTATAACACTGGGGTACAGTACTGGTGGGGACGGGTCTGTCGCTGTATAACACTGGGGTACAGTACTGGTGGGGACGAGTCTGTCACTGTATAACACTGGGGTACAGTACTGGTGGGGACGGATCTGTCACTGTATAACACTGGGGTACAGTACTGGTGGGGACGGGTCTGTCGCTGTATAACACTGGGGTACAGTACTGGTGGGGACGGGTCTGTCGCTGTATAACACTGGGGTACAGTACTGGTGGGGAAGGGTCTGTCACTGTATAACACTGGGGTACAGTACTGGTGGGGACGGGTCTGTCGCTGTATAACACTTCGGTGCAGTACTGGTGGGGACGGGTCTGTCACTGTATAACACTGGGGTACAGTACTGGTGGGGACGGGTCTGTCGCTGTATAACACTGGGGTACAGTACTGGTGGGGACGGGTCTGTCACTGTATAACACTGGGGTACAGTACTGGTGGGGACGGGTCTGTCTCTGTATAACACTGGGGTACAGTACTGGGTGGGACAAGTCTGTCACTGTATAACACTGGGGTACAGTACTGGTGGGGACGGATCTGTCACTGTATAACTCTGGGGTACAGTACTGGTGGGGACGGGTCTGTCTCTGTATAACACTGGGGTACAGTACTGGTGGGGGACGGGTCTGTCGCTGTATAACACTGGGGTACTGTACTGATGGGGACGGGTCTGTAACTGTATAACACTGGGGTACAGTACTGGTGGGGACGGGTCTGTCACTGTCTAACACTGGGGTACAGTACTGGTGGTGACGGGTCTGTCACTGTATAACACTGAGGTACAGTACTGGTGGGGACGGGTCTGTCGCTGTATAACACTGGGGTACAGTACTGGTGGAGACGGATCTGTCGCTGTATAACACTGAGGTACAGTACTGGTGGGTACGGGTCTGTCTCTGTATAACACTGGGGTACAGTACTGGTGGGGGACGGGTCTGTCTCTGTATAACACTGGGGTACAGTACTGGTGGGGACGGGTCTGTCACTGTATAACACTGGGGTACAGTACTGGTGGGGACGGGTCTGTCACTGTATAACACTGGGGTACAGTACTTGTCGGGACGGGTCTGTCTCTGTATAACACTGGGATACAGTACTGGTGGGGACGGGTCTGTCACTGTATAACACTGGGGTACAGTACTGGTGGGGACGGGTCTGTCACTGTATAACACTGGGGTACAGTACTAGTGGGGACGGGTCTGTCACTGTATACCACTGGGGTACAGTACAGGTGGGGATGGGTCTGTCTCTGTATAACACTGGGGTACAGTACTGATGGGGACGGGTCTGTCACTGTATAACACTGGGGTACAGTACTGGTGGGGACGGGTCTCTCGCTGTATAACACTGGGGTACAGTACTGGTGGGGACGGGTCTGTCGCTGTATATCACTGGGGTACAGTACTGGTGGGGACGGGTCTGTCACTGTATAACACTGGGGTACAGTACTAGTGGGGACGGGTCTGTCACTGTATACCACTGGGGTACAGTACAGGTGGGGATGGGTCTGTCTCTGTATAACACTGGGGTACAGTACTGGTGGAGACGGATCTGTCGCTGTATAACACTGGGTACAGTACTGGTGGGGACGGGTCTGTCTCTGTATAACACTGGGGTACAGTACTGGTGGGGACGGGTCTGTCCCTGTATAACACTAGGGTACATTGCTGGCGGGGACGGGTCTGTCACTGTATAACACTGGGGTACAGTACTGGTGGAGACGGGTCTGTCGCTGTATAACACTGGGGTACAGTATTTGTGGTGACGGGTCTGTCTCTGTATAACACTGGGGTACAGTACTGGTGGGGACGGGTCTGTCTCTGTATAACACTGGGGTACAGTACTGGTGGGGACGGGTCTGTCTCTGTATAACACTGGGGTACAGTACTGGTGGGGACGGGTCTGTCGCTGTATAACACTGGGGTACAGTACTGGTGGGGAAGGGTCTGTCACTGTATAACACTGGGGTACAGTACTGGTGGGGACGGGTCTGTCGCTGTATAACACTTCGGTGCAGTACTGGTGGGGACGGGTCTGTCACTGTATAACACTGGGGTACAGTACTGGTGGGGACGGGTCTGTCGCTGTATAACACTGGGGTACAGTACTGGTGGGGACGGGTCTGTCACTGTATAACACTGGGGTACAGTACTGGTGGGGACGGGTCTGTCGCTGTATAACACTGGGGTACAGTACTGGTGGGGACGAGTCTGTCACTGTATAACACTGGGGTACAGTACTGGTGGGGACGGATCTGTCACTGTATAACACTGGGGTACAGTACTGGTGGGGACGGGTCTGTCACTGTATAATACTGGGGTACAGGGGGGACGGGTCTGTCACTGTATAACACTGGGGTACAGTACTGGTGGGGACGGGTCTGTCCCTGTATAACACTGGGGTACAGTACTGGTGGGGACGGGTCTGTCACTGTATAACACTGGGGTACAGTACTGGTGGGGACGGGACTGTCACTGTATAACACTGGGGTACAGTACTGGTGGGGACGGGTCTGTCACTGTATAACACTGGGGTACAGTACTGGTGGGGACGGGTCTGTCACTGTATAACACTGGGGTACAGTACTGGTGGGGACGGGTCTGTCTCTGTATAACACTTCGGTGCAGTACTGGTGGGGACGGGTCTGTCACTGTATAACACTGGGGTACAGTACTGGTGGGGACGGGTCTGTCGCTGTATAACACTGGGGTACAGTACTGGTGGGGACGGGTCTGTCCCTGTATAACACTGGGGTACAGTACTGGTGGGGACGGGTCTGTCGCTGTATAACACTGGGGTACAGTACTGGTGGGGACGAGTCTGTCACTGTATAACACTGGGGTACAGTACTGGTGGGGACGGATCTGTCACTGTATAACACTGGGGTACAGTACTGGTGGGGACGGGTCTGTCGCTGTATAACACTGGGGTACAGTACTGGTGGGGACGGGTCTGTCGCTGTATAACACTGGGGTACAGTACTGGTGGGGAAGGGTCTGTCACTGTATAACACTGGGGTACAGTACTGGTGGGGACGGGTCTGTCGCTGTATAACACTTCGGTGCAGTACTGGTGGGGACGGGTCTGTCACTGTATAACACTGGGGTACAGTACTGGTGGGGACGGGTCTGTCGCTGTATAACACTGGGGTACAGTACTGGTGGGGACTGGTCTGTCACTGTATAACACTGGGGTACAGTACTGGTGGGGACGGGTCTGTCTCTGTATAACGCTGGGGTACAGTACTGGTGGGGACGAGTCTGTCACTGTATAACACTGGGGTACAGTACTGGTTGGGACGGGTCTGTCCCTGTATAACACTGGGGTACAGTACTGGTGGGGACGGGTCTGTCTCTGTATAACACTGGGGTACAGTACTGGTGGGGACGGATCTGTCACTGTATAACACTGGGGTACAGTACTGGTGGGGACGGGTCTGTCACTGTATAACACTGAGGTACAGTACTGGTGGGGACGGGTCTGTCGCTGTATAACACTGGGGTACAGTACTGGTGGGGACGGGCCTGCCGCTGTATAACACTGGGGTACAGTACTGGTTGGGACGGGTCTGTCCCTGTATAACACTAGGGTACAGTACTGGTGGGGACGGGTATGTCACTGTATAACACTGGGGTTCAGTACTGGTGGGGACGGGTCTATCGCTTTATAACACTGGGGTACAGTACTGGTGGGGACGGGTCTGTCTCTGTATAACACTGGGGTACAGTACTGGTGGGGACGGGTCTGTCACTGTATAACACTGGGGTACAGTACTGGTGGGGACGGGTCTGTCGCTGTATAACACTGGGGTACAGTACTGGTGGGGACGGGTCTGTCGCTGTATAACACTGGGGTACAGTACTGGTGGGGATGGGTCTGTCAGTGTATAACACTGGGGTACAGTACTGGTGGGGACGGGTCTGTCGCTGTATAACACTGGGGTACAGTACTGGTGGGGACGGGTCTGTCGCTGTATAACACTGGGGTACAGTACTGGTGGGGACGGGTCTGTCAGTGTATAACACTGGGGTACAGTACTGGTGGGGACGGGTCTGTCGCTGTATAACACTGGGGTACAGTACTGGTGGGGACGGGTCTGTCTCTGTATAACACTAGGGTACAGTACTGGTGAGGACGGGTGTGTCACTGTATAACAGTGGCGTACAGTACTGGTGGGGACGGGTCTGTCACTGTATAACACTGGGGTACAGTACTGGTGGGGACAGATCTGTCACTGTATAACACTGGGGTACAGTACTGGTGGGGATGGGTCTGTCGCTGTATAACACTGGGGTACAGTACTGTGGGGAGGGGTCTGTCTCTGTATAACACTGGGGTACAGTACTGGTGGGGACGGGTCTGTCTCTGTATAACACTTGGGTACAGTACTGGTGGGGACGGGTCTGTCTCTGTATAACACTGGGGTACAGTACTGGTGGAGACGGGTCTGTCACTGTATAACACTGGGGTACAGTACTGGTGGGGACGGGTCTGTCTCTGTATAACACTTGGGTTCAGTACTGGTGGGGACGGGTCTGTCACTGTATAACACTGGGTACAGTACTGGTGGGGACGGGTCTGTCACTGTATAACACTGGGGTACAGTACTGGTGGGGACGGGTCTGTCACTGTATAACACTGGGGTACCGTACTGGTGGAAATTATTTCTACCTGTTATCTGGTATCCCCCTCCTCCCCAGCCCCACCCAGATTATTATTTTGTTGTCTTTCTTACCTCTCCTTCGCTGAGATCACTGCTGTCCTAGCTTGTGTTCAAAGTTCCTTGTTTTGATACGAGTGTTTGTCTCCGTCTCTCTCTCTCTGTGTCGGTGTTTGTACCTCTTGCTGTCTTCCGCACACTCTCTCTGATTCCCTCTCTATTTCATTCTCTCTCTTGCCTTCATTCTGTCTTCCACACTTTTGTTTGTCTTTCTCTTTATTTTCCTTTCTCTTTCCCGCTCTCTCCCTTTCACATTCTCTCTTTCTCATCGAGCCTCTTGCAGGTGCTCACTGCTCAGTGTCTCTCACTCCAGTTCTCTCTCTCTCTCTGTCTTGTGCTTTCACTCTCTCTGTCTCAGCTTCCTTTACACCATTGCCCTGTCACTCATTCACTCTCTCTCTCTTTCCCGCTCCCTCTGTCTCATTCCTCTCTTAGTTGATCTTTTTCACTCTCGCAAACCGAGTCTCAACAACACAATCCAAAAAGCAAAAAATAACTTCATTGACGTAGAGCCAGAACTCTGCCTGATTCTCATTAACCCACCCAGACCCAAAACAGATCCTCAAACACAGACCCGGGCGGGGTACAGCATCCAAACGCAGTTCCCAGCAGGGATAGGGTGTCCAAACACAGGCACGGCCAGGATCAAGCGTCCAAACGCAGCCCCGCCCAGGATAGAGCATCCAAACACAGTCCCCGCCCGGGATAGAGTGTCCAAACACAGCCCCGGCCCGGATAGAGTGTCCAAACGCAGCCCTGCCCGGGATAGAGCGTCCAAACGCAGCCCTGCCCGGGATAGAGTGTCCAAACGCAGCCCTGCCCGGGATAGAGCGTCCAAACGCAATCCCCGGCTGGGATAGAGCGTCCAAACGCAGTCCCCGGCTGGGATAGAGCGTCCAAACGCAGCCCTGCCCGGGATAGAGCGTCCAAACGCAATCCCCGGCTGGGATAGAGCGTCTAAACACAGTCCCCGGCTGGGATAGAGCGTCCAAACGCAGCCCCACCCGGGATAGAGCGTCCAAACGCAGCCCCGCCCGTGATACAGCGTCCAAACGCAGCCCCGGCCCGGATAGAGCGTCGAAACGCAGCCCCGCCCGGGATAGAGCGTCCAAACGCAGCCCCGCCCGGGATACAGTGTCCAAACGCAGCCCCACCCGGGATACAGCATCCAAACGCAGCCCCGCCCGGGATAGAGCGTCCAAACGCAGCCCCGCCCGGGATACAGCGTCCAAACGCAGCCCCGCCCGGGATAGAGCGTCCAAACGCAGCCCCGCCCGGGATAGAGCGTCCAAACGCAGCCCCGCCCAGGATAGAGCGTCCAAACGCAGCCCCGCCCGGGATAGAGCGTCCAAACGCAGCCCCGCCCGGGATAGAGCGTCCAAACACTGTCCCCGGCCAGGATAGAGTGTCCAAACGCAGCCCCGCACGGGATAGAGCATCCAAACGCAGCCCCCGGCTGGGGTAGAGCGTCCAAACGCAGCCCCGCCCGGGATACAGCGTCCAAACGCAGCCCCGCCCGGGATAGAGCGTCCAAACACAGTCCCCGGCTGGGATAGAGCGTCCAAACGCAGCCCGCATCCAAATGCAGCCCCGCCTGGGATAGAGCATCCAAACACAGTCCCCGGCTAGGATAGAGCGTCCAAACGCAGTCCCGGCTGGGATAGAGCGTCCAAACGCAGCCCTGCCCGGGATAGAGCTTCCAAACACAGCCCCGGCCAGGATAGAGCATCCAAACACAGCCCTGCCCGGGATAGAGCTTCCAAACACAGCCCCGGCCGGGATAGAACTTCCAAACACAGTCCCCGGCTGGGATAGAGCGTCCAAACGCAGCCCGCATCCAAATGCAGCCCCGCCCGGGATAGAGCATCCAAACACAGTCCCCGGCTAGGATAGAGCGTCCAAACGCAGTCCCGGCTGGGATAGAGCGTCCAAACGCAGCCCTGCCCGGGATAGAGCTTCCAAACACAGCCCCGGCCAGGATAGAGCATCCAAACACAGCCCTGCCCGGGATAGAGCTTCCAAACACAGCCCCGGCCGGGATAGAACTTCCAAACACAGCCCCGGCCGGGATAGAGCTTCCAAACACAGCCCCGGCCGGGATAGAGCATCCAAACACAGCCCCGGCCGGGATAGAGCATCCAAACACATCCCCGGCCAGGATAGAGCGTCCAAACGCAGCCCCGCCCGGGATAGAGCATCCAAACACAGTCCCCGGCTGGGATAGAGCGTCCAAACGCAGCCCGCATCCAAATGCAGCCCCGCCCGGGATAGAGCATCCAAACACAGTCCCCGGCTGGGATAGAGCGTCCAAACACAGTCCCAGGTGGGAATCAGGAATCACAGATGGGATCAGGAATCACGAGTGGGGTCAGGAATCACGGATGGCATCAGGAATCATGGATGGGGTCAGGAATCAAGGCAGATAGGGATCAGGAAACATGGATGGGGTCAGGAAACATGGATAAGGATCAGGAATCACATTTCACGATCAGGAATCACAGATAGGAATCAGGAGTCACGGCAGACAGGGATCACGATTCACAGATAGGGATCGGGAATCACAGATAGGGATCGGGAATCACAGAAAGGGATCGGGAATCACAGATAGGGATCGGGAATCACAGATAGGAATCGGGAATCACAGACAGGGAGGTCAGGAGGCCCCGAATCAGGATTAGAAATCCGGAATACTGATGATGTTTAGGAATTCTGCATTGTGATGGGAGCAGGAATCCCAGGCTGGGATTCAGGACACTGGGGATTTGTTCCTGGGTGACAGAGTGTGGGTTCTCCCTGGTGGAGAAACTCTGTCACTGCAGCAATCCCAGCACCAACAGACCAAGAGGCTACAATAGCACCCATTCCCGGGAGACTCTGGGAGCCAAGAATGGTAGGAAGGACTATTACTTATGGGGCGAAAAACTGCAGCAGGCGACGGTGCAGAGGGACCTCGGGGTCCTTGTGCATGAGTCGCAAAAACCCAGCTTGCAGGTGCAGCAGGTGGTCAGGAAGGCAAATGGGATGCTGGCCTTCATAGCGAGGGGGATTGAATATAAAAGTAGGGAGGTCTTGCTGCAGCTGTATAGGGCATTGGTGAGGCCGCAGCTGGAGTACTGTGTGCAGTTTTGGGCGCCGCACCTGCGCAAGGATATTTTGGCCCTGGAGGGAGTGCAGAGGAGGTTTACTAGGCTGATACCGGGGTTGAGGGGATTGAGCTATGAGGAGAGGCTGAATAAACTAGGCTTGTACTCGTTAGAGTTTAGAAGAATGAGGGGAGATCTCATTGAGACATATAAGATGATGAATGGGATGGATAGAATAGAGGTGGAGAGACTCTTCCCGCTCAAAAAAGACAGTAGGACTAGGGGGCACAGCCTCAAGATAAAGGGGGGTCATTTTAGAACGGAGTTGAGGAGGAACTTCTTCACTCAAAGGGTGGTGAATCTCTGGAATTCTCTGCCCGTTGAAGTGGTGGAGGCTGCCTCGCTAAATATTTTTAAGAAACGGGTTGATGGGTTTTTGATAAGAGAAGGGATTAAGGGTTATGGGGAGAGGGCGGGAAGGTGGAACTGAGCCACGACAGATCAGCCATGATCTTATTGAATGGCGGGGCAGGCTCGAAGGGCCAGATGGCCTACTCCTGCTCCTATTTCTTATGTGCCTCAGGGATCAGTGTTGGGACCACAATTGTTCACAATTTACAGAGATGATTTAGAGTTGGGGACCAAGTGTAGTGTGTCAAAATTCACAGATGACACTAAGATGGGTGTCAGAGCAAAATGTGCAGAGGACACTGAAAGATTGCAAAGAGATATAGATAGTCTTAGTGAGTGGGTGAGGGTCTGGCAGATGGAGTACAATGTTGGTAAATGTGAGGTCATCCATTTTGGTAGGAATAACAACAAAATGGACTATTATTTAAATGGTAAAATATTGCAGCATGCTGCTGTGCAGAGGGATCTGGGTGTCCTTGTGCAGGAATCACAAGGAGTTGGTTTGTAGGTACAGCAGGTAATTAAGAAGGTAAATAGAATTTTGTCCTTCATTGCTCGAGGGATGGAGTTTAAAAACAGCAAGGTTATGTTGCAGCTGTATAAGGTGCTGGTGAGGCCACACCTGGAGTTACTGTGTACAGTTTTGTTCTCCTTACTTGAGAAAGGATATACTGGCACTGGAGGGGGTGCAGAGGAGATTCACTAGGTTGATTCCGGAGTTGAGAGGGTTGGCTTATGAGGAGCGGCTGAGTAGACTGGGGTTATACGCATTGGAATTCAGAAGAATGAGGGGAGATCTTATAGAAACATATAAGATTATGAAGGGAATAGATAAGATAGAAGCAGGGAAGTTGTTTCCACTGGTGGGTGAAACTAGAACTAGGGGGCACGGCCTCAAAATAAGGGAGAGCAGATTTAGGACTGAGTTGAGGAGGAACTTCTTCACACAAAGGGTTGTGAATCTGTGGAATTCCCTGTCCAGTTGAGGCTCCCTCATTGAATATTTTTAAGACAAGGATAGATAAATTTTTGAACAGTAAAGGAATTAAGGGTTATGGTGCACGGTTGGGTAAGTGGAGCTGAGTCCATGAAAAGATCTTATTGAATGGCGGGACAGGCTCGAGGGTCCGAATGGCCTGCTCCTGCTCCTAGTTCATTTGTTGGGTTCATGTCGCAGTATCTGTAACCCAGACAACTTGTCTGGACTTGTAAAATCTCATTGAAGCTATTGAAAGGGTGCAGAGGAGATTTACAAGGATGTTGCCTGGACTGGGAGGCATGCCTTATGAAGATAGGTTGAGGGAGCTGGGACTCTTTTCCCTGGAGAGACGAAGGTTGAGAGGCGACCTGATAGAAGTTTATAAAATGTTGAGAGGAATAGATAGGGTGGACTCTCAGAGGCTATTTCCCCGGGTTGAAATGGTCGCTACGAGAGGACACAGATTTAAGGTGCGGGGAGGGAAGTACAGAGGTGATGTTAGGGGTAAGTTTTTCACTCAGAGGGTGGTGAGTGAATGGAATCGGTTGCCGTCGTCGGTGGTGGAGGCGAACTCGCTGGGGTCTTTTAAAAGACTTCTGGATGAGTATATGGGGTTTAATGGGATTGGGGGTTATAGATAGGTCTATAGATTGGTGGGGTTGATGTGATCGGCGCAACTCGAGGGCCGAAGGGCCTGTTTGTGCTGTAATGTTCTATGTTCTATGTTCATTAACTGCCCTGGTTTGAGACAATATACATCTCTCTAACCTGTGCTTAGCCCCCTCCACGGTGGCATTGCTTTGGCCATGTATTTCTTCAGCCAGTGGTGTGGCCTCATTGATGATGTGCAGCTCCTGGGGCGCGTTTCGACCTCCTTGCAGGAGTTACCTGTCTTTTACCAGGACCTCCTCACGGTCTGGAACACGGTCGCCTCGCCAATCCACTCCTCCAGCTGGCTGACAGAGAGGGTCATGGGCACCAGGGTGACCAGGATCGGGGGGTGGCGGGGGGGAGGGGGGGCTGGGCGGAGGGAAGGGCCACGGGCACCGCGGTGACCAGGATCGGGGGGATGGCGGGGGGCTGGGCAGAGGGGAGGGCCACGGGCACCGCGGTGACCAGGATCGGGGGGAGGGGGGGCTGGGCGGAGGGAAGGGCCACGGGCACCGCGGTGACCAGGATCGGGGGGATGGCGGGGGGCTGGGCAGAGGGGAGGGCCATGGGCACCGCGGTGACCAGGATCGGGGGGTGGCGGGGGGGAGGGGGGGCTGGGCGGAGGGGAGGGCCACGGGCACCGCGGTGACCAGGATCGGGGGGATGGCGGGGGGCTGGGCGGAGGGGAGGGCCACGGGCACCGCGGTGACCAGGTTCGGGGGGGGTGGCGGGCGGGAGGGGGGCTGGGCAGAGGGGAGGGCCACGGGCACCGCGGTGACCAGGATCGGGGGGGTGGCTGGGTGGCGGGGGGCTGGGCAGAGGGAAGGGCCACGGGCACCGCGGTGACCAGGATCGGGGGGATGGCGGGGGGCTGGGCGGAGGGGAGGGCCATGGGCACCGCGGTGACCAGGATCGGGGGGATGGCGGGGGGCTGGGCAGAGGGGAGGGTCATGGGCACCGCGGTGACCAGGATCGGGGGGATGGGCCGGGTGGCGGAGGGGAGGGCCATGGGCACCGCGGTGACCAGGATCGGGGGGGATGGCGGGGGGCTGGGCAGAGGGAAGGGCCACGGGCACCGCGGTGACCAGGATCGGGGGGATGGCGGGGGGCTGGGCGGAGGGGGAGGGTCATGGGCACCGCGGTGACCAGGATCGGGGGGATGGCGGGGGGCTGGGGGCTGGGCAGAGGGGAGGGCCATGGGCACCGCGGTGACCAGGATCGGGGGGATGGCGGGGGGGGAGGGTGGCTGGGCAGAGGGGAGGGCCATGGGCACCGCGGTGACCAGGATCGGGGGGGTGGCGGGGGGCTGGGCGGAGGGGAGGGCCACGGGCACCGCGGTGACCAGGATCGGGGGGATGGCGGGGGGCTGGGCAGAGGGGAGGGCCACGGGCACCGCGGTGACCAGGATCGGGGGGGTGGCGGGCGGGAGGGGGGCTGGGCAGAGGGGAGGGCCACGGGCACCGCGGTGACCAGGATCGGGGGGATGGCTGGGGGGGAGGGGGGCTGGGCAGAGGGAAGGGCCACGGGCACCGCGGTGACCAGGATCGGGGGGATGGCGGGGGGCTGGGCGGAGGGGAGGGCCATGGGCACCGCGGTGACCAGGATCGGGGGGATGGGCCGGGTGGCAGAGGGGAGGGCCATGGGCACCGCGGTGACCAGGATCGGGGGGGTGGCTGGGTGGCGGGGGGCTGGGCAGAGGGAAGGGCCACGGGCACCGCGGTGACCAGGATCGGGGGGATGGCGGGTGGCTGGGCAGAGGGGAGGGCCACGGGCACCGCGGTGACCAGGATCGGGGGGATGGCGGGGGGCTGGGCAGAGGGGAGGGCCATGGGCACCGCGGTGACCAGGATCGGGGGGAGGGGGGGCTGGGCAGAGGGGAGGGCCACGGGCACCGCGGTGACCAGGATCGGGGGGTGGCTGGGGGGCTGGGCAGAGGGGAGGGCCACGGGCACCGCGGTGACCAGGATCGGGGGGGTGGTGGCTGGGGGCTGGGCAGAGGGGAGGGCCATGGGCACCGCGCGTGACCAGGATCGGGGGGGTGGCGGGGGGGAGGGGGGGGCTGGGCAGAGGGGAGGGCCACGGGCACCGCGGTGACCAGGATCGGGGGGGTGGCGGGCGGGAGGGGGGCTGGGCAGAGGGGAGGGCCACGGGCACCGCGGTGACCAGGATCGGGGGGATGGCGGGGGGGAGGGGGGCTGGGCAGAGGGAAGGGCCACGGGCACCGCGGTGACCAGGATCGGGGGGATGGCGGGGGGCTGGGCGGAGGGGAGGGCCACGGGCACCGCGGTGACCAGGATCGGGGGGATGGCGGGGGGCTGGGCAGAGGGGAGGGCCACGGGCACCGCGGTGACCAGGATCGGGGGGGTGGCGGGCGGGAGGGGGGCTGGGTAGAGGGGAGGGCCACGGGCACCGCGGTGACCAGGATCGGGGGGATGGCTGGGGGGGAGGGGGGCTGGGCAGAGGAAGGGCCACGGGCACCGCGGTGACCAGGATCGGGGGGATGGCGGGGGGCTGGGCGGAGGGGAGGGGCCATGGGCACCGCGGTGACCAGGATCGGGGGGATGGGCCGGGTGGCAGAGGGGAGGGCCATGGGCACCGCGGTGACCAGGATCGGGGGGGGTGGCTGGGTGGCGGGGGGCTGGGCAGAGGGAAGGGCCACGGGCACCGCGGTGACCAGGATCGGGGGGATGGCGGGTGGCTGGGCAGAGGGGAGGGCCACGGGCACCGCGGTGACCAGGATCGGGGGGGATGGCGGGGGGCTGGGCAGAGGGGAGGGCCATGGGCACCGCGGTGACCAGGATCGGGGGGAGGGGGGGCTGGGCAGAGGGGAGGGCCACGGGCACCGCGGTGACCAGGATCGGGGGGTGGCTGGGGGGCTGGGCAGAGGGGAGGGCCACGGGCACCGCGGTGACCAGGATCGGGGGGGGGGTGGCTGGGGGCTGGGCAGAGGGGAGGGCCATGGGCACCGCGGTGACCAGGATCGGGGGGGTGGCGGGGGGGAGGGGGGGGCTGGGCAGAGGGGAGGGCCACGGGCACCGCGGTGACCAGGATCGGGGGGGTGGCGGGCGGGAGGGGGGCTGGGCAGAGGGGAGGGCCACGGGCACCGCGGTGACCAGGATCGGGGGGATGGCGGGGGGGAGGGGGGCTGGGCAGAGGGAAGGGCCACGGGCACCGCGGTGACCAGGATCGGGGGGATGGCGGGGGGCTGGGCGGAGGGGAGGGCCACGGGGCACCGCGGTGACCAGGATCGGGGGGGTGGCGGGGGGGGAGGGGGGGGGCTGGGCAGAGGGGAGGGCCACGGGCACCGCGGTGACCAGGATCGGGGGGATGGCGGGGGGCTGGGCGGAGGGGAGGGCCATGGGCACCGCAGTGACCAGGATCGAGGGGATGGCGGGGGGGGCTGGGCAGAGGGGAGGGCCATGGGCACCGCGGTGACCAGGATCGGGGGGATGGCGGGGGGCTGGGCGGAGGGGGAGGGCCACGGGCACCGCGGTGACCAGGATCGGGGGGATGGGCCGGGTGGCAGAGGGGAGGGCCATGGGCACCGCGGTGACCAGGATCGGGGGGGGTGGCGGGGGGGAGGGGGGGCTGGGCAGCAGGGGGGATGGGCTGGGTGGCGGAGGGGAGGGCCATGGGCACCGCGGTGACCAGGATCGGGGGGATGGCTGGGTGGCGGGGGGCAGGGCAGAGGGGAGGGCCATGGGCACCGCGGTGACCAGGATCGGGGGGATGGGCCGGGTGGCGGGGGGGAGGGCCATGGGCACCGCGGTGACCAGGATCGGGGGGGTGGCTGGGTGGAGGAGGGGGAGGGCCATGGGCACCGCGGTGACCAGGATCGGGGGGATGGCTGGGTGGCGGGGGGCTGGGCAGCAGGGGGATGGGCCGGGTGGCGGAGGGGAGGGCCACGGGCACCGCGGTGACCAGGATCGGGGGGATGGTTTGGGTGGCGTGGGGGCTGGGCAGCAGGGGGATGGGCCGGGTGGCGGAGGGGAGGGCCATGGGCACCGCGGTGACCAGGATCGGGGGGGGGCCATCCTGACTCTCAGCCCCTCTACCACGGCTATGTTCACGGCCACATTCGCGGGCAGGTGTCCCTGGAGAGGGAGCACGCAGTGTCCACAGGCGCAATCAACACCTTCCGCACCCACTGGGCACCGCAGGGGCTGGGGTGCGTTATCGACCCTAATAATCACATTCTAATTTGATTTTTTAAAATTTCCTTTGTACTTTAATTTTGTTGGGCTCTACCCCCACCTTTTGGGGAGCTGCCTCTTTTACTTTGTCCTCATTTAACTTGAGTTTATTTGGTTTGACCTTGAAAGAGGCCCACTCACACTGTCTGCGCCTGTGAAGACTTGATTACCTGTTAAGACTCACATTCCAACCATTACCTTGTAAATTGAGTCTGTCCATATATTCCCAGTTTGTGAAACACATCCTACACTCCCCTGACGATGGGGCAGTGCTCCAAAAGCTCGTGCTTTAATCTGGTGTTGTGAGACTTCTTACTCTACAGGAAGGATGTAATTAAACTGGAAGGGGTTTATCCATATGATTTACAAAGATGTTACCAGGACTGGAAGGTTTGAATTAGGAGACTGGTTAGGGTGGGATGTTTTATCCTGGAGTTTCGGAGGAAGAGGAGTGACTTTACACAGGTTTTAAACATCATAAGCGCAATGAGAGCCCTCCAGGCCTGGGCCGATCAGGATTTTGTTCAGCTCAAACTACAGATGAATGTGTACACAGCGTCCAGAACCATCGCTGATCACCCAACAACCAAGGCTGTCAATCTGATCAATGAGAGTGAGTTCTACCCCCCGTCTGTACCAGTACAATGGCCACGAGTTCAAAAAACAACAGGAGTAAATGTAGGATGAGGACGGGGTGTCCCTGTGGGCATCCCCGCAGGAAGCCTGTGGGGTTAGGCCCTTTCCTAGATGTCCTCGTGGGACTGGGCTCTCTTGTAAGGAGGGGTGCAGGGAACTGGGCCCTCCTGCGGGGCAGAGAGGCAGCAGGACTGGGCCCTCCTGTGGGAAGGGAGGGTGTTTGGGGACTGGACCTTCCTGGAGGTGGGGGGGGGGGGGGTTGGGACTGGATCCTCCCACCGGGGTGGGGGAAGGGGAGGGAGGGAGGGAGGGGGGGGTTGTGGGACTAGGCTCTCGGAGTATATTAAAACCTGTTGTGAGGAGTGGAGAGAGTTTTAATGAAGAAATTGATGCTGGGGAATGGGCAATGAAAGTCAGTGTGGTGAGGGGGTGCCGCGGACTGTGAGAGGGTGATGTGAATTGGACTGGGTTGCAGATGGCAGCTTTGACAACAAGCCTGGAGTAACATTTTCCTTTTATTAAATTATTTATAAGTTACACAGATGGAGTCAGGCTCCCGAGTGGAAACAATAAGCTGGCTCCCCCGTTCCCCCCCCCCCCCCCCACCCCACATACCCGAAGCGGATACTGAGCACAGAGCACACTGCCAGACCCAGAATCCAGTGTAAGAGCAGATCACATCTGGATCACTGAGGAGGTGGAGGGCCATACAGCCCCTCTCTGCACTGGCAGCCCACTCCATGACAACTCATGCTGTTAAAGGCTTCCCTTTGAGTGACAGACAGCAAAACCTACAAGCAAAGGGCAGCTGGTACTCAGCGCATTACAAAGAGCAAGAAAACAGACTTAAAAAAACTTAAATAAAAGGTGAGCTTTGCAGGTTTCCTTTTCCCCAAAGATAACTAGATACAGGGGGTTAAAAGCACTGTCTAGAAAGAGACATACTCTCTGCTCTCTCAGCTTACAACAACGCTCATTTCATTGCTAAAGTGACACTGTACATAGAGAGAAATGACGTCTTCTTAAAATAAAAAGTATTCTTTTTCTTTTGGAAAGAGAATGGAAACTATTGATGAAGGAAGATTCTCCTCAGGACGTATCAGAGGGAACATGCTCTTCAAAGCCCTCACTCTCACGCACCAAAGCTCGTTCCAAGATCACTCTGCCTTCTTTATATCGTTGGCTGTCCTCCGTCGCGAACTCGTAGATCCAGCCCAGCTTACTGTTGCAGTTCTTACAGCTCACATCTCTCACCATGTGTCGACCTGTCAACATCACCCGATCCTGTACCTCACTGTACTGTAAATTCACCACCTGCGAGACAGAAACAGAAGTTAATCCACTCATACCTCACTGTACAGAGCATTCACCCAGCGATTAACCTCACTGTACAGAGCATTCACCCAGCGATTAACCTCACTATACAGAGCGTTCACCCAGCGATTAACCTCACTATACAGAGCGTTCACCCAGCGATTAACCTCACTGTACAGAGCGTTCTCCCAGCGATTAACCTCACTGTACAGAGCGTTCACCCAGCGATTAACCTCACTGTACAGAGCGTTCTCCCAGCGATTAACTTCACTGTACAGAGCGTTCACCCAGCGATTAACCTCACTGTACAGAGCGTTCACCCAGCGATTAACCTCACTGTACAGAGCGTTCACCCAGCGATTAACCTCACTGTACAGAGCGTTCACCCAGCGATTAACCTCACTGTACAGAGCGTTCTCCCAGCGATTAACCTCACTGTGCAGAGCGTTCAGCCAGCGATTAACCTCTCAGACTGCACTGCAGTGAGATTCTTCATCTGCACAGCATAAGGTGGAGCTGTATAGAAACATAAAAACTAGAAGCAGGGGTAGGCCATTCAGCCCTTATCACTTATCCTCAAACTCTGACCCCTAGTTCTGGATTCCCCCCCACCATCGGGAACATTCTTTCTGAATCTACCCTGTCTAACCCTGTGTGAATTTTATAAGTTTCTATCACATTCCCTCTCACTCTCCTAAACTCCAGTGAATATAATCCTAACCCACTCAGTCTCTCCTCCTATGACAGACCTGCCATCCCAGGAATCAGCCTGGTAAACCTTTGATGTGCTCCCTCTATAGCAAGAACATCCTTCCTCAGATGAGGAGACCAAAACTGTACACAATATTCCAGGTGTGGCCTCACCATCGCCCTGTACAATTGCAGCAAAACATCCCTATCCCTGTACTCAAATCCTCTCACTGTGAAGGCCCTCATACCATCCGCTGAGGAATGTGCAGCTGAAGGCAGTGATGGCCATTTCTTTGTGAGTTGATTGCTGCCGTCACTCACCTTGTTGAAGAGGAAGGCTCTTCCGGTAGCTCCAGTGAACCGTGTGGAAATCAGTTCGGAGCGGTTGGTTAAGATGGTGTCACAGTTGGCACAGGAGAAGAGTCGAGTACCTCCAATATGGTCAAGGAAGATTCTACCCATGATTCCCAGCCTTGGAATTGTACTCGGGTTGGATCTGTGGAAGAGAATTCATAATGAGAAAGGACACATCATGGCACAGTAATTAATACCACAGCCTCACAGTGCCAAGACCCAGCTTGGGTCACTGTCTGTTTACACAGTCTACCCATGTCCACGTGGGTTTCCTCCCACAGTCCAAAGATCTGTAGGTTAGGTACATTGGCCATGCTAAATTCACCCTCAGTGTACCCAAACAGATGCCAGTGTGTGGCACCTAGGGGATTTTCACAGTAACTGCATTGCAGTGTTAATGTAAGACTATTTGTGACTAATAAATAAATAATGAAGTCCCATGGACACCCTGCCAACTCACTGCAGAGAAATCCCATTTTCCTCCTCATCCCACATCCCAAACCATTTCATTTCCATCCAATTTCCAATTATTCAGCATTACTTCTCCGATCACACTGGTGGACAGTGTTCTTGGTCAGTATAAATCTTCTTCCTCACATCCCTCCAATATCTCTTATCCAAGAACTTATATCTGTGAATCCCAGTTCTTTGTCCACCTGATCCAAATCTGTCATCATCAATTGTGTTCAGTGCAGACTCAATGGGCCAAATGGCCTCTTTCTGTACTGTAGGGTTTTGTATGATATCTATGATCATGGCTCTCTCTCTCTCTCCTCCCGTGGCTCACTCACTCTCTCTCTCCCCATGGCTCACTCTCTCTCTCTCTCTCTCTCTCTCTCTCCCACCCCCCCCATGGCTCACTCTAGATCATAGAACATTACAGCGCAGTACAGGCCCTTCGGCCCTCTGTTGCACCGACCAGTGGAACCAATCTAATGACCCTCTAACCTGAACTATTCCAATGTTATCCATATGCCTATCCACTGACCATTTGAACACCCTTAAAGTTGGCGAGTCCACAACTGCTGCAGGCAGGGCATTCCACACCCTTACTACCCTCTGAGTAAAGAACCTATCTCTGACATCCGTCCTATAATTACCACCCCTTAATTTAAAGCTATGTCCCCTCGTGTTAGCCATCACCATCCGAGGGAAAAGGCTCTCACTATCCACCCTATCTAATCCTCTGATCATCTTGAGGTCAATGAGGTCACCTCATAACCTTCTCTCCAATGCAAATAACCTCAAGTCCCTCAGCCTTTCCTCGTAAGACCTTCCCACCATACCAGGCAACATCCTGGTAAACCTCCTCTGCACCCTTTCCAATGTTTCCATATCTTTCTTATAATATGGCGACCAGAACTGTACGCAATACTCCAAGTGCGGCTGCACCAGAGTTTTGTACAATTGTAACATGAACTCACGGCACCGAAATTCAATCCCTCTACCAATAAATGAATTATTAATGATCTGGATGAGGGTATAGTTGGGTGGATTAGTAAATTTGCTGATGACACCAAAGTCGGAGGTGTGGTAGATTGTGAGGAAGGGTGTCATAGTTTGCAGGGAGACTTAGATAGGTTGCAGAGCTGGGCCGAGAGGTGGCGGATGGAGTTTAATGCGGAGAAGTGTGAGGTAATTCACTTTGGTAGGAATAACAGTTGTGTTGGGTATAAGGCTAACGGAAGGATTTTGAATAGTGTGAATGAACAGAGGGATCTAGGTGTATGTGTACATAGATCCCTGAAAGTTGGGAATCAAGTAGATAAGGTTGTTAAGAACATAAGAAATAGGAGCAGGAGTGGGCCATCTGGCCCTTCGAGCCTGCCCCGCCATTCAATAAGATCATGGCTGTGTCCACCCTTCCGGCCCTCTCCCCATAACCCTTAATCCCTTCTCTTATCAAAAACCCAACAACCCGTTTCTTAAAAATATTTAGCGAGGCAGCCTCCACCACTTCAACGGGCAGAGAATTCCAGAGATTCACCACTCTTTGAGTGAAGAAGTTCCTCCTCAACTCTGTTCTAAACCGCCTCCCCTTTATCTTGAGGCTGTGCCCCCTAGTCCTACTGTCCTTTCTGAGCGGGAAGAGTCTCTCCACCTCTATTCTATCCATCCCATTCATCATCTTATACGTCTCAATGAGATCTCCCCTCATTCTTCTAAACTCTAACGAGTACAAGCCTAGTTTATTCAGCCTCTCCTCATAGCTCAATCCCCTCAACTCCGGTATCAGCCTAGTAAACCTCCTCTGCACTCCCTCCAAGGCCAAAATATCCTTGCGCAGGTGCGGCGCCCAAAACTGCACACAGTACTCCAGCTGTGGCCTCACCAATGCCCTATACAGCTGCAGCAAGACCTCCCTACTTTTATATTCAATCCCCCTCGCTATGAAGGCCAGCATCCCATTCGCCTTCCTGACCACCTGCTGCACCTGCAGGCTGGGTTTTTGCGACTCATGCACAAGGACCCCGAGGTCCCTCTGCACCGTCGCCTGCTGCAGTTTTTCGCCACGTAAGTAATAGTCCTTCCTACCATTCCTCCTACCAAAGTGGACCACCTCACACTTGCCAACATTAAATTCCATTTGCCATTTCCTGGCCCATTCGCCCAGCCTATGTAGATCCTTCTGCAGACTCTCCACACCCTCCGCACAATTTGCCTTTCCCCCAATCTTGGTGTCATCAGCAAATTTCGACACCCTGCACTCGGTTCCCTCCTCCAGATCATCTATATAAATGGTAAAAGGCATACGCTGTCTTGGCGTTTATTGGTAGGGGGATTGAATTTAGGAGTTGCAGCTTCATGTTGCAACTGTACACAACTCTGGTGCGGCCGCACTTGGAGTACTGTGTGCAGTTCTGGTCCCCACATTCCAGGAAGGATGTGGAGGCTTTGGAGAGGGTGCAGAGGAGGTTTACCAGGATGTTGCCTGGTATGGAGGAGAGGACCTATGAGGAGAGACTGAGGGATTTGGGGTTGTTTTCGCTAGAAAGAAGGCAGCTAAGAGGGGATTTTATTGAAACATATAAGATGATTAGAGGTTTAGATAGGGTGGACAGGGCTAGCCTTTTTCCTCGGATGGAGAAATCTAGCACGAGGGGGCATGGCTTTAAATTAAGGGGGGGTAGTTATAGGACGTATGTCAGGGGTAGGTTCTTTACCCAGAGGGTGGTGAGGGATTGGAATGCCCTGCCTGTGCAGTTGTAAATGCGCCTAGTTTGGGGGCATTTAAGAGATCCGTGGATAGGTTTATGGACGAAAAGGGAATGGTTTAGATTAGTGGGTCATTGTTTTTTAACTGGTCGGCGCAACATCGTGGGCCGAAGGGCCTGTTCTGCGCTGTAATGTTCTACGTTCTAAAAGCTAACACACCGTACGCCTTCTTAACAACATTATCAACCTGGGTGCCAACTTTCAGGGAGCTATGCATGTGTACCCCGAGATCTCTCTGCTCGTCAACACTACTAAGAGTCCTTCCATTAGCCCTATATTTTGTACTCCTGTTACTCTTACCAAAGTGAATCACCTCACACTTTTCCACATTAAACTCCATTTGCCACCTCTCAGCCCAGCTCTGCAGCTTATCAATGTCCCTCTACAAACTGTAACATCCATCCTTCTACACTCTCTCTCTCTCTCTTCTCATCAGCTAAGTATGACTTACCTGTGAAGACTTGCATTCCAACCATTATTTTGTAAATTGAGTTTGTGTCCTTATATGCCCAGTTTGTGAATAGGACTCCCATTTACCTGACGAAGCAGCAGTGCTCCGAAAGCTAGTGGCTTTTGCTACCAAATAAACCTGGTGTTGTGAGACTTACATACTGTG
>JBBMRE010000052.1:0-111115 GCA_037974335.1 Prionace glauca | reverse complement strand
TCACGTGCTCACTGTGTGTCCTGGGAGTGTTTGATGGGGACAGTGTAGAGGGAGCTTTACTCTGTATCTAACCCCGTGCTGTATCTGTCCTGGGAGTGTTTGATGGGAGACAGTGTAGAGGGAGCTTTACTCTGTATCTAACCCGTGCTGTACCTGTCCTGGGAGCGTTTGATGGGGACAGTGTAGAGGGAGCTTTACTCTGTATCTAACCCCATGCTGTACCTGTCCTGGGAGTGTTTGATGGGGACAGTGTAGAGGGAGCTTTACTCTGTATCTAACCCCGTGCTGTACCTGTCCTGGGAGTGTTTGATGGGGACAGTGTAGAGGGAGCTTTACTCTGTATCTAACCCCATGCTGTACCTGTCCTGGGAGTCTTTGATGGGGGACAGTGTAGAGGGAGCTTTACTTTGTATCTAACCCCGTGCTGTCCCTGTCCTGGGAGTGTTTGATGGGGGGGACAGTGCAGAGGAAGCTTTACTCTGTATCTAACCCCGTGCTGTACCTGTCCTGGGAGTGTTTGATGGAGGGACAGTGTAGAGGGAGCTTTACTCAGTATCTAACCCCATGCTGTACCTGTCCTGGGAGTGTTTGATGGGGACAGTGTAGAGGGAGCTTTACTCTGTATCTAACCCCATGCTGTTCCTGTCCTGGGAGTGTTTGATGGGACACAGTGTAGAGGGAGCTTTACTCTGTATCTAACCCCGTGCTATACCTGTCCTGGGAGTGTTTGATGGGGGGACAGTGTAGAGGGAGCTTTACTCTGTATCTAACCCCATGCTTTTCCTGTCCTGGGAGTGTTTGATGGGACACAGTGTAGAGGGAGCTTTACTCTGTATCTAACCCCGTGCTATACCTGTCCTGGGAGTGTTTGATGGGGGACAGTGTAGAGGGAGCTTTACTCTGTATCTATCCCCATGCTGTTCCTGTCCTGGAGTGTTTGATGGCGACAGTGTAGAGGGAGCTTTACTCTGTATCTAACCCCGTGCTGTACCTGTCCTGGGGGTGTTTGATGGGGGACAGTGTAGAGGGAGCTTTACTGTGTATCTAACCCTGTGCTGTACCTGTCCTGGGGGTGTTTGATGGGGGACAGTGTAGAGGGAGCTTTACTGTGTATCTAACCCCGTGCTGTACCTGTCCTGGGAGTTTTTGATGGGGGACAGTGTAGAGGGAGCTTTACTCTGTATCTAACCCCGTGCTGTACCTGTCCTGGGGGTGTTTGATGGGGGACAGTGTAGAGGGACCTTTACTGTGTATCTAACCCTGTGCTGTACCTGTCCTGGGGGTGTTTGATGGGGACAGTGTAGAGGGATCTTTACTCTGTATCTAACTCCGTGCTGTACCTGTCCTGGGAGTGTTTGATGAGGGACAGTGTAGAGGGAGCTTTACTCTGTATCTAACCCCGTGCTGTACCTGTCCTGGGAGTGTTTGATGGGGGGACAGTGTAGAGGGCGCTTTACTCTGTATCTAACCCCGTGCTGTACCTGTCCTGGGAGTGTTTGATGGGGGGACAGTGTAGAGGGAGCTTTACTCTGTATCTAACCCTGTGCTGTACCTGTCCTGGGAGTGTTTGATGGGGGGCAGTGTAGAGGGAGCTTTACTCTGTATCTAACCCCGTGCTGTACCTGTCCTGGGAGTGTTGGATGGGGAACAGTGTAGAGGGAGCTTTACTCTGTATCTAACCCCGTGCTGTACCTGTCCTGGGAGTGTTTGATGGGGGGACAGTGTAGAGGGAGCTTTACTCTGTATCTAACCCCGTGCTGTACCTGTCCTGGGAGTGTTTGTTGGGGGCAGTGTAGAGGGAGCTTTACTCTGTATCTAACCCCGTGCTGTACCTGTCCTGGGAGTGTTGGATAGGGAACAGTGTAGAGGGAGCTTTACTCTATATCTAACCCCGTGCTGTACCTGTCCTGGAGTGTTTGATGGGGGGACAGTGTAGAGGGAGCTTTACTCTGTATCTAACCCCATGCTGTACCTGTCCTGGGAGTGTTTGATGGGGGACAGTGTAGAGGGAGCTTTACTCTGTATCTAACCCCGTGCTGTACCTGTCTGGGAGTGTTTGATGGGGGACAGTGTAGAGGGAGCTTTACTCTGTATCTAACCCCGTGCTGTACCTGTCCTGGGACTGTTTGATGGGGGACAGTGTAGAGGGAGCTTTACTCTGTATCTAACCCGTGCCGTACCTGTCCTGGGAGTGTTGATGGGGAACAGTGTAGAGGAGCTTTACTCTGTATCTAACCCCGTGCTGTACCTATCCTGGGAGTGTTTGATGGGGGACAGTGTAGAGGGAGCTTTACTCTGTATCTAACCCCGTGCTGTACCTGTCCTGGGGGTGTTTGATGGGGGACAGTGTAGAGGGACCTTTACTGTGTATCTAACCCTGTGCTGTACCTGTCCTGGGGTGTTTGATGGGGACAGTGTAGAGGGATCTTTACTCTGTATCTAACTCCGTGCTGTACCTGTCCTGGGAGTGTTTGATGAGGGACAGTGTAGAGGGAGCTTTACTCTGTATCTAACCCCGTGCTGTACCTGTCCTGGGAGTGTTTGATGGGGGACAGTGTAGAGGGCGCTTTACTCTGTATCTAACCCCGTGCTGTACTGTCCTGGGAGTGTTTGATGGGGGGACAGTGTAGAGGGAGCTTTACTCTGTATCTAACCCTGTGCTGTACCTGTCCTGGGAGTGTTTGATGGGGGGCAGTGTAGAGGGAGCTTTACTCT
Source organism: Prionace glauca (assembly GCA_037974335.1). Lineage (NCBI taxonomy): Eukaryota > Metazoa > Chordata > Chondrichthyes > Carcharhiniformes > Carcharhinidae > Prionace > Prionace glauca. The sequence continues at coordinate 108,400 of JBBMRE010000052.1, read as the reverse complement.
GTATCTAACCCCGTGCTGTACCTGTCCTGGGAGTGTTGGATGGGGAACAGTGTAGAGGGAGCTTTACTCTGTATCTAACCCCGTGCTGTACCTGTCCTGGGTGTGTTTGATGGGGGGACAGTGTAGAGGGAGCTTTACTCTGTATCTAACCCCGTGCTGTACCTGTCCTGGGAGTGTTTGATGGGGGGCAGTGTAGAGGGAGCTTTACTCTGTATCTAACCCCGTGCTGTACCTGTCCTGGGAGTGTTGGATGGGGAACAGTGTAGAGGGAGCTTTACTCTATATCTAACCCCGTGCTGTACCTGTCCTGGGAGTGTTTGATGGGGGGACAGTGTAGAGGGAGCTTTACTCTGTATCTAACCCCATGCTGTACCTGTCCTGGGAGTGTTTGATGGGGGACAGTGTAGAGGGAGCTTTACTCTGTATCTAACCCCGTGCTGTACCTGTCCTGGGAGTGTTTGATGGGGGACAGTGTAGAGGGAGCTTTACTCTGTATCTTACCCCGTGCTGTACCTGTCCTGGGACTGTTTGATGGGGGGACAGTGTAGAGGGAGCTTTACTCTGTATCTAACCCCGTGCCGTACCTGTCCTGGGAGTGTTTGATGGGGAACAGTGTAGAGGGAGCTTTACTCTGTATCTAACCCCGTGCTGTACCTATCCTGGGAGTGTTTGATGGGGGACAGTGTAGAGGGCGCTTTACTCTGTATCTAACCCCGTGCTGTACCTGTCCTGGGAGTGTTTGATGGGGACAGTGCAGAGGGAGCTTTACTCTGTATCTAATCCCGTGCTGTACCTGTCCTGGGAGTTTTTGATGGGGAACAGTGTAGAGGGAGCTTTACTCTGTATCTAACCCTGTGCTGTACCTGTCCTGGGAGTGTTTGATGGGAGACAGTGTAGAGGGAGCTTTACTCTGTATCTAACCCCGTGCTGTACCTGTCCTGGGAGTGTTTGATGGGGGGACAGTGTAGAGGGCGCTTTACTCTGTATCTAACCCCGTGCTGTACCTGTCCTGGGAGTGTTTGATGGGGGGACAGTGTAGAGGGAGCTTTACTCTGTATCTAACCCCGTGCTGTACCTGTCCTGGGAGTGTTTGATAGGGACAGTGTAGTGGGAGCTTTACTCTGTATCTAACCCCGTGCTGTACCTGTCCTGGGAGTGTTTGATGCGGACAGTGTAGAGGGATCTTTACTCTGTATCTAACTCCGTGCTGTACCTGTCCTGGGAGTGTTTGATGTGGGACAGTGTAGAGGGAGCTTTACTCTGTATCTAACCCCGTGCTGTACCTGTCCTGGGAGTGTTTGATGGGGACAGTGTAGAGGAAGCTTTACTCTGTATCTAACCCTGTGCTGCACCTATCCTGGGAGTGTTTGATGGAGACAGTGTAGAGGGAGCTTTACTCTGTATCTAACCCCGTGCTGTACCTGTCCTGGGAGTGTTTGATGGGGACAGTGTAGAGGGAGCATTACTCTGTATCTAACCCCGTGCTGTACCTGTCCTGGGAGTGTTTGATGGGGACAGTGTAGAGGGAGCTTTACTCTGTATCTAACCCCGTGCTGTACCTGTCCTGGGAGTGTTTGATGGGGACAGTGTAGAAGGAGCTTTACTCTGTATCTAACCCTGTGCTGTACCTGTCCTGGGAGTGTTTGATGGGGACAGTGTAGAGGGAGCTTTACTCTGTATCTAACCCCGTGCTGTACCTGTCCTGGTAGTGTTTGATGGGGGACAGTGTAGAGGGAGCTTTACTCTGTATCTAACCCTGTGCTGTACCTGTCCTGGGAGTGTTTGATGGGGGGACAGTGTAGAGGGAGCTTTACTCTGTATCTAACCCCGTGCTGTACCTTTCCTGGGAGTGTTTGATTTGGGACAGTGTAGAGGGAGCTTTACTCTGTATCTAACCCCGTGCTGTACCTGTCCTGGGAGTGTTTGATGGGGGGGACAGTGTAGAGGGAGCTTTACTCTGTATCTAACCCCGTGCTGTACCTGACCTGGGAGTGTTTGATGGGGGGGACAGTGTAGAGGGAGCTTTACTCTGTATCTAACCCCGTGCTGTACCTGTCCTGGGAGCGTTTGATGGGGACAGTGTAGAGGGAGATTTACTCTGCATCTAACCCCGTGCTGCACCTGTCCAGGGAGTGTTTGATGGGGACAGTGTAGAGGAAGCTTTACTCTGTATCTAACCCTGTGCTGCACCTGTCCTGGGAGTGTTTGATGGAGACAGTGTAGAGGGAGCTTTACTCTGTATCTAACCCCGTGCTGTACCTGTCCTGGGAGTGTTTGATGGGGGGACAGTGTAGAGGGAGCTTTACTCTGTATCTAACCCCGTGCTGTACCTGTCCTGGGAGTGTTTGATGGGGGACAGTGTAGAGGGAGCTTTACTCTGTATCTAATCCCGTGCTGTACCTGTCCTGGGAGTGTTTGATGGGGGACAGTGTAGAGGGAGCTTTGCTCTGTATCTAACCCCGTGCTGTACCTGTCCTGGGAGTGTTTGATGGGGGACAGTGTAGAGGGAGCTTTACTCTGTATCTAACCCCGTGCTGTACCTGTCCTGGGAGTGTTTGATGGGGGACAGTGTAGAGGGAGCTTTACTCTGTATCTAACCCCGTGCTGTACCTGTCCTGGGAGTGTTTGATGGGGGGGACAGTATAGAGGGAGCTTTACTCTGTATCTAACCCCGTGCTGTCCCTGTCCTGGGAGTGTTTGATGGGGGACAGTGTAGAGGGAGCTTTACTCTGTATCTAACCCCGTGCTGTACCTGTCCTGGGAGTGTTTGATGGGGGGGACAGGATAGAGGGAGCTTTACTCTGTATCTAACCCCGTGCTGTACCTGTCCTGGGAGTGTTTGATGGGGGGACAGTGTAGAGGGAGCTTTACTCTGTATCTAACCCTGTGCTGTACCTGTCCTGGGAGTGTTTGATGTGGGACAGTGTAGAGGGAGCTTTACTCTGTATCTAACCCTGTGCTGTACCTGTCCTGGGAGTGTTTGATGGGGGGACAGTGTAGAGGGAGCTTTACTCTGTATCTAACCCTGTGTTGTACCTGTCCTGGGAGTGTTTGATGGGGGGACAGTGTAGAGGGAGCTTTACTCTGTATCTAACCCCGTGCTGTACCTGTCCTGGGAGTGTTTGATGGGGGGACAGTGTAGAGGGAGCTTTACTCTGTATCTAACCCTGTGCTGTACCTGTCCTGGGAGTGTTTGATGGGGGGACAGTGTACAGGGAGCTTTACTCTGTATCTAACCCTGTGCTGCACCTATCCTGGGAGTGTTTGATGGAGACAGTGTAGAGGGAGCTTTACTCTGTATCTAACCCTGTGCTGTACCTGTCCTGGGAGTGTTTGATGGGGACAGTGTAGAGGAAGCTTTACTCTGCATCTAACCCCGTGCTGTACCTGTCCTGGGAGTGTTTGATGGGGGACAGTGTAGAGGGAGCTTTACTCTGTATCTAACCCTGTGCTGTACCTGTCCTGGGAGTGTTTGATGGGGGGACAGTGTAGAGGGAGCTTTACTCTGTATCTAACCCCGTGCTGTACCTGTCCTGGGAGTGTTTGATGGGGGACAGTGTAGAGGGAGCTTTACTCTGTATCTAACCCCGTGCTGTACCTGTCCTGGAGTGTTTGATGGGGGGGACAGTGTAGAGGGAGCTTTACTCTGTATCTAACCCCGTGCTGCACCTATCCTGGGAGTGTTTGATGGAGACAGTGTAGAGGGAGCTTTACTCTGTATCTAACCCTGTGCTGTACCTGTCCTGGGAGTGTTTGATGGGGGGACAGTGTAGAGGGAGCTTTACTCTGTATCTAACCCCGTGCTGTACCTGTCCTGGGAGTGTTTGATGGGGGACAGTGTAGAGGGAGCTTTACTCTGTATCTAACCCCGTGCTGTACCTGTCCTGGGAGTGTTTGATGGTGGACAGTGTAGAGGGAGCTTTACTCTGTATCTAACCCCGTGCTGTACCTGTCCTGGGAGTGTTTGATGGGTGGACAGTGTAGAGGGAGCTTTACTCTGTATCTAACCCCGTGCTGTACCTGTCCTGGGAGTGTTTGATGGGTGGACAGTGTAGAGGGAGCTTTACTCTGTATCTAACCCCGTGCTGTATCTGTCCTGGGAGTGTTTGATGGGGGGACAGTGTAGAGGGAGCTTTACTCTGTATCTAACCCCGTGCTGTACCTGCCCTGGGTGTGTTTGATGGGTGGACAGTGTAGAGGGAGCTTTACTCTGTATCTAACCCCGTGCTGTACCTGTCCTGGGAGTGTTTGATGGGGACGGTGTAGAGGGAGCTTTACTCTGTATCTAACCCCGTGCTGTACCTGTCCTGGGAGTGTTTGATGGGGACAGTGTAGAGGGAGCTTTGCTCTGTATCTAACCCTGTGCTGTACCTGTCCTGGGAGTGTTTGATGGGTGGACAGTGTAGAGGGAGCTTTACTCTGTATCTAACCCCGTGCTGTACCTGTCCTGGGAGTGTTTGATGGGGACGGTGTAGAGGGAGCTTTACTCTGTATCTAACCCCGTGCTGTACCTGTCCTGGGAGTGTTTGATGGGGACAGTGTAGAGGAAGCTTTACTCTGTATCTAATCCCGTGCTGTACCTGTCCTGGGAGTGTTTGATGGGGGACAGTGTAGAGGGAGCTTTACTCTGTATCTAACCCTGTGCTGTACCTGTCCTGGGAGTATTTGATGGGGGACAGTGTAGAAGGAGCTTTACTCTGTATCTAACCCTGTGCTGTACCTGTCCTGGGAGTGTTTGATGGGGGGACAGTGTAGAGGGAGCTTTACTCTGTATCTAACCCCGTGCTGTACCTGTCCTGGGAGTGTTTGATGGGGGGACAGTGTAGAGGGAGCTTTACTCTGTATTTAACCCTGTGCTGTACCTGTCCTGGGAGTGTTTGATGGGGACAGTGTAGAGGAAGCTTTACTCTGCATCTAACCCCGTGCTGTACCTGTCCTGGGAGTGTTTGATGGGGGACAGTGTAGAGGGAGCTTTACTCTGTATCTAACCCTGTGCTGTACCTGTCCTGGGAGTGTTTGATGGGGGGACAGTGTAGAGGGAGCTTTACTCTGTATCTAACCCCGTGCTGTACCTGTCCTGGGAGTGTTTGATGGGGGACAGTGTAGAGGGAGCTTTACTCTGTATCTAACCCCGTGCTGTACCTGTCCTGGGAGTGTTTGATGGGGGGGACAGTGTAGAGGGAGCTTTACTCTGTATCTAACCCTGTGCTGCACCTATCCTGGGAGTGTTTGATGGAGACAGTGTAGAGGGAGCTTTACTCTGTATCTAACCCTGTGCTGTACCTGTCCTGGGAGTGTTTGATGGGGGGACAGTGTAGAGGGAGCTTTACTCTGTATCTAACCCCGTGCTGGACCTGTCCTGGGAGTGTTTGATGGGGGACAGTGTAGAGGGAGCTTTACTCTGTATCTAACCCCGTGCTGTACCTGTCCTGGGAGTGTTTGATGGGGGACAGTGTAGAGGGAGCTTTACTCTGTATCTAACCCCGTGCTGTACCTGTCCTGCGAGTGTTTGATGGGGGACAGTGTAGAGGGAGCTTTACTCTGTATCTAACCCCGTGCTGTACCTGTCCTGGGAGTGTTTGATGGGGGGGACAGTGTAGAGGGAGCTTTACTCTGTATCTAACCCCGTGCTGTACCTGTCCTGGGAGCGTTTGATGGGGACAGTGTAGAGGGAGATTTACTCTGTATCTAACCCCGTGCTGCACCTGTCCTGGGAGTGTTTGATGGGGACAGTGTAGAGGAAGCTTTACTCTGTATCTAACCCTGTGCTGCACCTATCCTGGGAGTGTTTGATGGAGACAGTGTAGAGGGAGCTTTACTCTGTATCTAACCCCGTGCTGTACCTGTCCTGGGAGTGTTTGATGGGGGGACAGTGTAGAGGGAGCTTTACTCTGTATCTAACCCCGTGCTGTACCTGTCCTGGGAGTGTTTGATGGGGGACAGTGTAGAGGGAGCTTTACTCTGTATCTAACCCCGTGCTGTACCTGTCCTGGGAGTGTTTGATGGGGGACAGTATAGAGGGAGCTTTACTCTGTATCTAACCCCGTGCTGTACCTGTCCTGGGAGTGTTTGATGGGGGACAGTGTAGAGGGAGCTTTACTCTGTATCTAACCCCGTGCTGTACCTGTCCTGGGAGTGTTTGATGGGGGGGACAGTATAGAGGGAGCTTTACTCTGTATCTAACCCCGTGCTGTACCTGTCCTGGGAGTGTTTGATGGGGACAGTGTAGAGGGAGCTTTACTCTGTATCTAACCCTGTGCTGTACCTGTCCTGGGAGTGTTTGATGGGGGGACAGTGTAGAGGGAGCTTTACTCTGTATCTAACTCCGTGCTGTACCTGTCCTGGGAGTGTTTGATGGGGGGACAGTGTAGAGGGAGCTTTACTCTGTATCTAACCCCGTGCTGTACCTGTCCTGGGAGTGTTTGATGGGGACAGTGTAGAGGGAGCATTACTCTGTATCTAACCCCGTGCTGTACCTGTCCTGGGAGTGTTTGATGGGGACAGTGTAGAGGGAGCTTTACTCTGTATCTAACCCCGTGCTGTACCTGTCCTGGGAGTGTTTGATGGGGACAGTGTAGAAGGAGCTTTACTCTGTATCTAACCCTGTGCTGTACCTGTCCTGGGAGTGTTTGATGGGGACAGTGTAGAGGGAGCTTTACTCTGTATCTAACCCCGTGCTGTACCTGTCCTGGTAGTGTTTGATGGGGGACAGTGTAGAGGGAGCTTTACTCTGTATCTAACCCTGTGCTGTACCTGTCCTGGGAGTGTTTGATGGGGGGACAGTGTAGAGGGAGCTTTACTCTGTATCTAACCCCGTGCTGTACCTTTCCTGGGAGTGTTTGATTTGGGACAGTGTAGAGGGAGCTTTACTCTGTATCTAACCCCGTGCTGTACCTGTCCTGGGAGTGTTTGATGGGGGGGACAGTGTAGAGGGAGCTTTACTCTGTATCTAACCCCGTGCTGTACCTGACCTGGGAGTGTTTGATGGGGGGGACAGTGTAGAGGGAGCTTTACTCTGTATCTAACCCCGTGCTGTACCTATCCTGGGAGCGTTTGATGGGGACAGTGTAGAGGGAGATTTACTCTGTATCTAACCCCGTGCTGCACCTGTCCAGGGAGTGTTTGATGGGGACAGTGTAGAGGAAGCTTTACTCTGTATCTAACCCTGTGCTGCACCTGTCCTGGGAGTGTTTGATGGAGACAGTGTAGAGGGAGCTTTACTCTGTATCTAACCCCGTGCTGTACCTGTCCTGGGAGTGTTTGATGGGGGGACAGTGTAGAGGGAGCTTTACTCTGTATCTAACCCCGTGCTGTACCTGTCCTGGGAGTGTTTGATGGGGGACAGTGTAGAGGGAGCTTTGCTCTGTATCTAACCCCGTGCTGTACCTGTCCTGGGAGTGTTTGATGGGGGACAGTGTAGAGGGAGCTTTACTCTGTATCTAACCCCGTGCTGTACCTGTCCTGGGAGTGTTTGATGGGGGACAGTGTAGAGGGAGCTTTACTCTGTATCTAACCCCGTGCTGTACCTGTCCTGGGAGTGTTTGATGGGGGGGACAGTATAGAGGGAGCTTTACTCTGTATCTAACCCCGTGCTGTCCCTGTCCTGGGAGTGTTTGATGGGGGACAGTGTAGAGGGAGCTTTACTCTGTATCTAACCCCGTGCTGTACCTGTCCTGGGAGTGTTTGATGGGGGGGACAGGATAGAGGGAGCTTTACTCTGTATCTAACCCCGTGCTGTACCTGTCCTGGGAGTGTTTGATGGGGGGACAGTGTAGAGGGAGCTTTACTCTGTATCTAACCCTGTGCTGTACCTGTCCTGGGAGTGTTTGATGTGGGACAGTGTAGAGGGAGCTTTACTCTGTATCTAACCCTGTGCTGTACCTGTCCTGGGAGTGTTTGATGGGGGGACAGTGTAGAGGGAGCTTTACTCTGTATCTAACCCTGTGTTGTACCTGTCCTGGGAGTGTTTGATGGGGGGACAGTGGAGAGGGAGCTTTACTCTGTATCTAACCCCGTGCTGTACCTGTCCTGGGAGTGTTTGATGGGGGGACAGTGTAGAGGGAGCTTTACTCTGTATCTAACCCTGTGCTGTACCTGTCCTGGGAGTGTTTGATGGGGGGACAGTGTAGAGGGAGCTTTACTCTGTATCTAACCCCGTGCTGTACCTGTCCTGGGAGTGTTTGATGGGGACAGTGTAGAGGGAGCTTTACTCTGTATCTAACCCCGTGCTGTACCTGTCCTGGGAGTGTTTGATGGGGACAGTGTAGAGGCAGCTTTACTCTGTATCTAACCCCGTGCTGTACCTGTCCTGGGAGTGTTTGATGGGGACAGTGTAGAGGGAGCTTTACTCTGTATCTAACCCCGTGCTGTACCTGTCCTGGGAGTGTTTGATGGGGACAGTGTAGAGGCAGCTTTACTCTGTATCTAACCCCGTGCTGTACCTGTCCTGGGAGTGTTTGATGGGGGGACAGTGTAGAGGGAGCTTTACTCTGTATCTAACCCCGTGCTGTACCTGTCCTGGGAGTGTTTGATGGGGACAGTGTAGAGGGAGCTTTACTCTGTATCTAACCCTGTGCTGTCCCTGTCCTGGGAGTGTTTGATGGGGGGACAGTGTAGAGGGAGCTTTACTCTGTATCTAACCCCGTGCTGTACCTGTCCTGGGAGTGTTTGATGGGGGACAGTGTCGAGGGAGCTTTACTCTGTATCTAACCCTGTGCTGTACCTGTCCTGGGAGTGTTTGATGGGGGGACAGTGTAGAGGGAGCTTTACTCTGTATCTAACCCCGTGCTGTACCTGTCCTGGGAGTGTTTGATGGGGACAGTGTAGAGGGAGCTTTACTCTGTATCTAACCCCGTGCTGTACCTGTCCTGGGAGTGTTTGATGGGGGGCAGTGTAGAGGGAGCTTTACTCTGTATCTAACCCCGTGCTGTACCTGTCCTGGGAGTGTTTGATGGGGACAGTGTAGAGTGAGCTTTACTCTGTATCTAACCCCGTGCTGTATCTGTCCTGGGAGTGTTTGATGGGAGACAGTGTAGAGGGAGCTTTACTCTGTATCTAACCCGTGCTATACCTGTCCTGGGAGCGTTTGATGGGGACAGTGTAGAGGGAGCTTTACTCTGTATCGAACCCCGTGCTGTACCTGTCCTGGGAGTGTTTGATGGGGACAGTGTAGAGGGCGCTTTACTCTGTATCTAACCCCGTGCTGTCCCTGTCCTGGGAGTGTTTGATGGGGGGACAGTGTAGAGGGAGCTTTACTCTGTATCTAACCCCGTGCTGTACCTGTCCTGGGAGTGTTTGATGGGGGACAGTGTCAAGGGAGCTTTACTCTGTATCTAACCCTGTGCTGTACCTCTCCTGGGAGTGTTTGATGGGGGACAGTGTAGAGGGAGCTTTACTCTGTATCTAACCCCGTGCTGTACCTGTCCTGGGAGTGTTTGATGGGGACAGTGTAGAGGGAGCTTTACTCTTTATCTAACCCCGTGCTGTACCTGTCCTGGGAGTGTTTGATGGGGGGCTGTGTAGAGGGAGCTTTACTCTGTATCTAACCCCGTGCTGTACCTGTCCTGGGAGTGTTTGATGGGGACAGTGTAGAGGGAGCTTTACTCTGTATCTAACCCCGTGCTGTATCTGTCCTGGGAGTGTTTGATGGGAGACAGTGTAGAGGGAGCTTTACTCTGTATCTAACCCCATGCTGTACCTGTCCTGGGAGTCTTTGATGGGGGACAGTGTAGAGGGAGCTTTACTTTCTATCTAACCCCGTGCTGTACCTGTCCTGGGAGTGTTTGATGGGGGGGACAGTGTAGAGGAAGCTTTACTCTGTATCTAACCCCGTGCTGTACCTGTCCTGGGAGTGTTTGATGGAGGGACAGTGTAGAGGGAGCTTTACTCTCTATCTAACCCCATGCTGTACCTGTCCTGGGAGTGTTTGATGGGGACAGTGTAGAGGGAGCTTTACTCTGTATCTAACCCCATGCTGTTCCTGTCCTGGGAGTGTTTGATGGGACACAGTGTAGAGGGAGCTTTACTCTGTATCTAACCCCGTGCTATACCTGTCCTGGGAGTGTTTGATGGGGGGACAGTGTAGAGGGAGCTTTACTCTGTATCTAACCCCATGCTGTTCCTGTCCTGGGAGTGTTTGATGGGACACAGTGTAGAGGGAGCTTTACTCTGTATCTAACCCCGTGCTATACCTGTCCTGGGAGTGTTTGATGGGGGACAGTGTAGAGGGAGCTTTACTCTGTATCTAACCCCATGCTGTTCCTGTCATGGGAGTGTTTGATGGCGACAGTGTAGAGGGAGCTTTACTCTGTATCTAACCCCGTGCTGTACCTGTCCTGGGAGTGTTTGATGGGGGGCTGTGTAGAGGGAGCTTTACTCTGTATCTAACCCCGTGCTGTACCTGTCCTGGGAGTGTTTGATGGGGACAGTGTAGAGGGAGCTTTACTCTGTATCTAACCCCGTGCTGTATCTGTCCTGGGAGTGTTTGATGGGAGACAGTGTAGAGGGAGCTTTACTCTGTATCTAACCCGTGCTGTACCTGTCCTGGGAGCGTTTGATGGGGACAGTGTAGAGGGAGCTTTACTCTGTATCTAACCCCATGCTGTACCTGTCCTGGGAGTGTTTGATGGGGACAGTGTAGAGGGAGCTTTACTCTGTATCTAACCCCGTGCTGTACCTGTCCTGGGAGTGTTTGATGGGGACAGTGTAGAGGGAGCTTTACTCTGTATCTAACCCCATGCTGTACCTGTCCTGGGAGTCTTTGATGGGGGACAGTGTAGAGGGAGCTTTACTTTGTATCTAACCCCGTGCTGTCCCTGTCCTGGGAGTGTTTGATGGGGGGGACAGTGCAGAGGAAGCTTTACTCTGTATCTAACCCCGTGCTGTACCTGTCCTGGGAGTGTTTGATGGAGGGACAGTGTAGAGGGAGCTTTACTCTGCATCTAACCCCATGCTGTACCTGTCCTGGGAGTGTTTGATGGGGACAGTGTAGAGGGAGCTTTACTCTGTATCTAACCCCATGCTGTTCCTGTCCTGGGAGTGTTTGATGGGACACAGTGTAGAGGGAGCTTTACTCTGTATCTAACCCCGTGCTATACCTGTCCTGGGAGTGTTTGATGGGGGGACAGTGTAGAGGGAGCTTTACTCTGTATCTAACCCCATGCTTTTCCTGTCCTGGGAGTGTTTGATGGGACACAGTGTAGAGGGAGCTTTACTCTGTATCTAACCCCGTGCTATACCTGTCCTGGGAGTGTTTGATGGGGGACAGTGTAGAGGGAGCTTTACTCTGTATCTATCCCCATGCTGTTCCTGTCCTGGGAGTGTTTGATGGCGACAGTGTAGAGGGGGCTTTACTCTGTATCTAACCCCGTGCTGTACCTGTCCTGGGGGTGTTTGATGGGGGACAGTGTAGAGGGAGCTTTACTGTGTATCTAACCCTGTGCTGTACCTGTCCTGGGGGTGTTTGATGGGGGACAGTGTAGAGGGAGCTTTACTGTGTATCTAACCCCGTGCTGTACCTGTCCTGGGAGTTTTTGATGGGGGACAGTGTAGAGGGAGCTTTACTCTGTATCTAACCCCGTGCTGTACCTGTCCTGGGGGTGTTTGATTGGGGACAGTGTAGAGGGACCTTTACTGTGTATCTAACCCTGTGCTGTACCTGTCCTGGGGGTGTTTGATGGGGACAGTGTAGAGGGATCTTTACTCTGTATCTAACTCCGTGCTGTACCTGTCCTGGGAGTGTTTGATGAGGGACAGTGTAGAGGGAGCTTTACTCTGTATCTAACCCCGTGCTGTACCTGTCCTGGGAGTGTTTGATGGGGGGACAGTGTAGAGGGCGCTTTACTCTGTATCTAACCCCGTGCTGTACCTGTCCTGGGAGTGTTTGATGGGGGGACAGTGTAGAGGGAGCTTTACTCTGTATCTAACCCTGTGCTGTACCTGTCCTGGGAGTGTTTGATGGGGGGCAGTGTAGAGGGAGCTTTACTCTGTATCTAACCCCGTGCTGTACCTGTCCTGGGAGTGTTGGATGGGGAACAGTGTAGAGGGAGCTTTACTCTGTATCTAACCCCGTGCTGTACCTGTCCTGGGAGTGTTTGATGGGGGGACAGTGTAGAGGGAGCTTTACTCTGTATCTAACCCCGTGCTGTACCTGTCCTGGGAGTGTTTGTTGGGGGGCAGTGTAGAGGGAGCTTTACTCTGTATCTAACCCCGTGCTGTACCTGTCCTGGGAGTGTTGGATAGGGAACAGTGTAGAGGGAGCTTTACTCTATATCTAACCCCGTGCTGTACCTGTCCTGGGAGTGTTTGATGGGGGGACAGTGTAGAGGGAGCTTTACTCTGTATCTAACCCCATGCTGTACCTGTCCTGGGAGTGTTTGATGGGGGACAGTGTAGAGGGAGCTTTACTCTGTATCTAACCCCGTGCTGTACCTGTCCTGGGAGTGTTTGATGGGGGACAGTGTAGAGGGAGCTTTACTCTGTATCTAACCCCGTGCTGTACCTGTCCTGGGACTGTTTGATGGGGGGACAGTGTAGAGGGAGCTTTACTCTGTATCTAACCCCGTGCCGTACCTGTCCTGGGAGTGTTTGATGGGGAACAGTGTAGAGGGAGCTTTACTCTGTATCTAACCCCGTGCTGTACCTATCCTGGGAGTGTTTGATGGGGGACAGTGTAGAGGGAGCTTTACTCTGTATCTAACCCCGTGCTGTACCTGTCCTGGGGGTGTTTGATGGGGGACAGTGTAGAGGGACCTTTACTGTGTATCTAACCCTGTGCTGTACCTGTCCTGGGGGTGTTTGATGGGGACAGTGTAGAGGGATCTTTACTCTGTATCTAACTCCGTGCTGTACCTGTCCTGGGAGTGTTTGATGAGGGACAGTGTAGAGGGAGCTTTACTCTGTATCTAACCCCGTGCTGTACCTGTCCTGGGAGTGTTTGATGGGGGGACAGTGTAGAGGGCGCTTTACTCTGTATCTAACCCCGTGCTGTACCTGTCCTGGGAGTGTTTGATGGGGGGACAGTGTAGAGGGAGCTTTACTCTGTATCTAACCCTGTGCTGTACCTGTCCTGGGAGTGTTTGATGGGGGGCAGTGTAGAGGGAGCTTTACTCTGTATCTAACCCCGTGCTGTACCTGTCCTGGGAGTGTTGGATGGGGAACAGTGTAGAGGGAGCTTTACTCTGTATCTAACCCCGTGCTGTACCTGTCCTGGGTGTGTTTGATGGGGGGACAGTGTAGAGGGAGCTTTACTCTGTATCTAACCCCGTGCTGTACCTGTCCTGGGAGTGTTTGATGGGGGGCAGTGTAGAGGGAGCTTTACTCTGTATCTAACCCCGTGCTGTACCTGTCCTGGGAGTGTTGGATGGGGAACAGTGTAGAGGGAGCTTTACTCTATATCTAACCCCGTGCTGTACCTGTCCTGGGAGTGTTTGATGGGGGGACAGTGTAGAGGGAGCTTTACTCTGTATCTAACCCCATGCTGTACCTGTCCTGGGAGTGTTTGATGGGGGACAGTGTAGAGGGAGCTTTACTCTGTATCTAACCCCGTGCTGTACCTGTCCTGGGAGTGTTTGATGGGGGACAGTGTAGAGGGAGCTTTACTCTGTATCTAACCCCGTGCTGTACCTGTCCTGGGACTGTTTGATGGGGCGACAGTGTAGAGGGAGCTTTACTCTGTATCTAACCCCGTGCCGTACCTGTCCTGGGAGTGTTTGATGGGGAACAGTGTAGAGGGAGCTTTACTCTGTATCTAACCCCGTGCTGTACCTGTCCTGGGAGTGTTTGATGGGGACAGTGCAGAGGGAGCTTTACTCTGTATCTAATCCCGTGCTGTACCTGTCCTGGGAGTTTTTGATGGGGAACAGTGTAGAGGGAGCTTTACTCTGTATCTAACCCTGTGCTGTACCTCTCCTGGGAGTGTTTGATGGGAGACAGTGTAGAGGGAGCTTTACTCTGTATCTAACCCCGTGCTGTACCTGTCCTGGGAGTGTTTGATGGGGGGACAGTGTAGAGGGCGCTTTACTCTGTATCTAACCCCGTGCTGTACCTGTCCTGGGAGTGTTTGATGGGGGGACAGTGTAGAGGGAGCTTTACTCTGTATCTAACCCCGTGCTGTACCTGTCCTGGGAGTGTTTGATAGGGACAGTGTAGTGGGAGCTTTACTCTGTATCTAACCCCGTGCTGTACCTGTCCTGGGAGTGTTTGATGCGGACAGTGTAGAGGGATCTTTACTCTGTATCTAACTCCGTGCTGTACCTGTCCTGGGAGTGTTTGATGTGGGACAGTGTAGAGGGAGCTTTACTCTGTATCTAACCCCGTGCTGTACCTGTCCTGGGAGTGTTTGATGGGGGGGACAGTGTAGAGGGAGCTTTACTCTGTATCTAACCCTGTGCTGCACCTATCCTGGGAGTGTTTGATGGAGACAGTGTAGAGGGAGCTTTACTCTGTATCTAACCCTGTGCTGTACCTGTCCTGGGAGTGTTTGATGGGGGGACAGTGTAGAGGGAGCTTTACTCTGTATCTAACCCCGTGCTGTACCTGTCCTGGGAGTGTTTGATGGGGGACAGTGTAGAGGGAGCTTTACTCTGTATCTAACCCCGTGCTGTACCTGTCCTGGGAGTGTTTGATGGTGGACAGTGTAGAGGGAGCTTTACTCTGTATCTAACCCCGTGCTGTACCTGTCCTGGGAGTGTTTGATGGTGGACAGTGTAGAGGGAGCTTTACTCTGTATCTAACCCCGTGCTGTACCTGTCCTGGGAGTGTTTGATGGGTGGACAGTGTAGAGGGAGCTTTACTCTGTATCTAACCCCGTGCTGTACCTGTCCTGGGAGTGTTTGATGGGTGGACAGTGTAGAGGGAGCTTTACTCTGTATCTAACCCCGTGCTGTATCTGTCCTGGGAGTGTTTGATGGGGGGACAGTGTAGAGGGAGCTTTACTCTGTATCTAACCCCGTGCTGTACCTGTCCTGGGAGTGTTTGATGGGTGGACAGTGTAGAGGGAGCTTTACTCTGTATCTAACCCCGTGCTGTACCTGTCCTGGGAGTGTTTGATGGGGACGGTGTAGAGGGAGCTTTACTCTGTATCTAACCCCGTGCTGTACCTGTCCTGGGAGTGTTTGATGGGGACAGTGTAGAGGGAGCTTTACTCTGTATCTAACCCTGTGCTGTACCTGTCCTGGGAGTGTTTGATGGGTGGACAGTGTAGAGGGAGCTTTACTCTGTATCTAACCCCGTGCTGTACCTGTCCTGGGAGTGTTTGATGGGGACGGTGTAGAGGGAGCTTTACTCTGTATCTAACCCCGTGCTGTACCTTTCCTGGGAGTGTTTGATGGGGACAGTGTAGAGGAAGCTTTACTCTGTATCTAATCCCGTGCTGTACCTGTCCTGGGAGTGTTTGATGGGGGACAGTGTAGAGGGAGCTTTACTCTGTATCTAACCCTGTGCTGTACCTGTCCTGGGAGTGTTTGATGGGGGACAGTGTAGAAGGAGCTTTACTCTGTATCTAACCCTGTGCTGTACCTGTCCTGGGAGTGTTTGATGGGGGGACAGTGTAGAGGGAGCTTTACTCTGTATCTAACCCCGTGCTGTACCTGTCCTGGGAGTGTTTGATGGGGGGACAGTGTAGAGGGAGCTTTACTCTGTATTTAACCCTGTGCTGTACCTGTCCTGGGAGTGTTTGATGGGGACAGTGTAGAGGAAGCTTTACTCTGCATCTAACCCCGTGCTGTGCCTGTCCTGGGAGTGTTTGATGGGGGACAGTGTAGAGGGAGCTTTACTCTGTATCTAACCCTGTGCTGTACCTGTCCTGGGAGTGTTTGATGGGGGGACAGTGTAGAGGGAGCTTTACTCTGTATCTAACCCCGTGCTGTACCTGTCCTGGGAGTGTTTGATGGGGGACAGTGTAGAGGGAGCTTTACTCTGTATCTAACCCCGTGCTGTACCTGTCCTGGGAGTGTTTGATGGGGGGGACAGTGTAGAGGGAGCTTTACTCTGTATCTAACCCTGTGCTGCACCTATCCTGGGAGTGTTTGATGGAGACAGTGTAGAGGGAGCTTTACTCTGTATCTAACCCTGTGCTGTACCTGTCCTGGGAGTGTTTGATGGGGGGACAGTATAGAGGGAGCTTTACTCTGTATCTAACCCCGTGCTGTACCTGTCCTGGGAGTGTTTGATGGGGGACAGTGTAGAGGGAGCTTTCCTCTGTATCTAACCCCGTGCTGTACCTGTCCTGGGAGTGTTTGATGGGGGACAGTGTAGAGGGAGCTTTACTCTGTATCTAACCCCGTGCTGTACCTGTCCTGCGAGTGTTTGATGGGGGACAGTGTAGAGGGAGCTTTACTCTGTATCTAACCCCGTGCTGTACCTGTCCTGGGAGTGTTTGATGGGGGGGACAGTGTAGAGGGAGCTTTACTCTGTATCTAACCCCGTGCTGTACCTGTCCTGGGAGCGTTTGATGGGGACAGTGTAGAGGGAGATTTACTCTGTATCTAACCCCGTGCTGCACCTGTCCTGGGAGTGTTTGATGGGGACAGTGTAGAGGAAGCTTTACTCTGTATCTAACCCTGTGCTGCACCTATCCTGGGAGTGTTTGATGGAGACAGTGTAGAGGGAGCTTTACTCTGTATCTAACCCCATGCTGTACCTGTCCTGGGAGTGTTTGATGGGGGGACAGTGTAGAGGGAGCTTTACTCTGTATCTAACCCCGTGCTGTACCTGTCCTGGGAGTGTTTGATGGGGGGACAGTGTAGAGGGAGCTTTACTCTGTATCTAACCCCGTGCTGTACCTGTCCTGGGAGTGTTTGATGGGGGGACAGTGTAGAGGGAGCTTTACTCTGTATCTAACCCCGTGCTGTACCTGTCCTGGGAGTGTTTGATGGGGGACAGTGTAGAGGGAGCTTTACTCTGTATCTAACCCCGTGCTGTACCTGTCCTGCGAGTGTTTGATGGGGGACAGTGTAGAGGGAGCTTTACTCTGTATCTAACCCCGTGCTGTACCTGTCCTGGGAGTGTTTGATGGGGGACAGTGTAGAGGGAGCTTTACTCTGTATCTAACCCCGTGCTGTACCTGTCCTGGGAGTGTTTGATGGGGGGACAGTATAGAGGGAGCTTTACTCTGTATCTAACCCCGTGCTGTACCTGTCCTGGGAGTGTTTGATGGGGGACAGTGTAGAGGGAGCTTTACTCTGTATCTAACCCCGTGCTGTACCTGTCCTGGGAGTGTTTGATGGGGGGACAGTATAGAGGGAGCTTTACTCTGTATCTAACCCCGTGCTGTACCTGTCCTGGGAGTGTTTGATGGGGGGACAGTGTAGAGGGAGCTTTACTCTGTATCTAACCCTGTGCTGTACCTGTCCTGGGAGTGTTTGATGTGGGACAGTGTAGAGGGAGCTTTACTCTGTATCTAACCCTGTGCTGTACCTGTCCTGGGAGTGTTTGATGGGGGGACAGTGTAGAGGGAGCTTTACTCTGTATCTAACCCCGTGCTGTACCTGTCCTGGGAGTGTTTGATGGGGGGACAGTGTAGAGGGAGCTTTACTCTGTATCTAACCCCGTGCTGTACCTGTCCTGGGAGTGTTTGATGGGGACAGTGTAGAGGGAGCATTACTCTGTATCTAACCCCGTGCTGTACCTGTCCTGGGAGTGTTTGATGGGGACAGTGTAGAGGGAGCTTTACTCAGTATCTAACCCCGTGCTGTACCTGTCCTGGGAGTGTTTGATGGGGACAGTGTAGAAGGAGCTTTACTCTGTATCTAACCCTGTGCTGTACCTGTCCTGGGAGTGTTTGATGGGGACAGTGTAGAGGGAGCTTTACTCTGTATCTAACCCCGTGCTGTACCTGTCCTGGGAGTGTTTGATGGGGGACAGTGTAGAGGGAGCTTTACTCTGTATCTAACCCTGTGCTGTACCTGTCCTGGGAGTGTTTGATGGGGGGACAGTGTAGAGGGAGCTTTACTCTGTATCTAACCCCGTGCTGTACCTTTCCTGGGAGTGTTTGATTTGGGACAGTGTAGAGGGAGCTTTACTCTGTATCTAACCCCGTGCTGTACCTGTCCTGGGAGTGTTTGATGGGGGGGACAGTGTAGAGGGAGCTTTACTCTGTATCTAACCCCGTGCTGTACCTGACCTGGGAGTGTTTGATGGGGGGACAGTGTAGAGGGAGCTTTACTCTGTATCTAACCCCGTGCTGTACCTGTCCTGGGAGCGTTTGATGGGGACAGTGTAGAGGGAGATTTACTCTGTATCTAACCCCGTGCTGCACCTGTCCAGGGAGTGTTTGATGGGGACAGTGTAGAGGAAGCTTTACTCTGTATCTAACCCTGTGCTGCACCTGTCCTGGGAGTGTTTGATGGAGACAGTGTAGAGGGAGCTTTACTCTGTATCTAACCCCGTGCTGTACCTGTCCTGGGAGTGTTTGATGGGGGGACAGTGTAGAGGGAGCTTTACTCTGTATCTAACCCCGTGCTGTACCTGTCCTGGGAGTGTTTGATGGGGGACAGTGTAGAGGGAGCTTTACTCTGTATCTAATCCCGTGCTGTACCTGTCCTGGGAGTGTTTGATGGGGGACAGTGTAGAGGGAGCTTTGCTCTGTATCTAACCCCGTGCTGTACCTGTCCTGGGAGTGTTTGATGGGGGACAGTGTAGAGGGAGCTTTACTCTGTATCTAACCCCGTGCTGTACCTCTCCTGGGAGTGTTTGATGGGGGACAGTGTAGAGGGAGCTTTACTCTGTATCTAACCCCGTGCTGTACCTGTCCTGGGAGTGTTTGATGGGGGGGACAGTATAGAGGGAGCTTTACTCTGTATCTAACCCCGTGCTGTACCTGTCCTGGGAGTGTTTGATGGGGGACAGTGTAGAGGGAGCTTTACTCTGTATCTAACCCCGTGCTGTACCTGTCCTGGGAGTGTTTGATGGGGGGGACAGTATAGAGGGAGCTTTACTCTGTATCTAACCCCGTGCTGTACCTGTCCTGGGAGTGTTTGATGGGGGGACAGTGTAGAGGGAGCTTTACTCTGTATCTAACCCTGTGCTGTACCTGTCCTGGGAGTGTTTGATGTGGGACAGTGTAGAGGGAGCTTTACTCTGTATCTAACCCTGTGCTGTACCTGTCCTGGGAGTGTTTGATGGGGGGACAGTGTAGAGGGAGCTTTACTCTGTATCTAACCCCGCGTTGTACCTGTCCTGGGAGTGTTTGATGGGGGGATAGTGTAGAGGGAGCTTTACTCTGTATCTAACCCCGTGCTGTACCTGTCCTGGGAGTGTTTGATGGGGGGACAGTGTAGAGGGAGCTTTACTCTGTATCTAACCCTGTGCTGTACCTGTCCTGGGAGTGTTTGATGGGGGGACAGTGTAGAGGGAGCTTTACTCTGTATCTAACCCCGTGCTGTACCTGTCCTGGGAGTGTTTGATGGGGACAGTGTAGAGGGAGCTTTACTCTGTATCTAACCCCGTGCTGTACCTGTCCTGGGAGTGTTTGATGGGGACAGTGTAGAGGCAGCTTTACTCTGTATCTAACCCCGTGCTGTACCTGTCCTGGGAGTGTTTGATGGGGACAGTGTAGAGGGAGCTTTACTCTCTATCTAACCCCGTGCTGTACCTGTCCTGGGAGTGTTTGATGGGGACAGTGTAGAGGCAGCTTTACTCTGTATCTAACCCCGTGCTGTACCTGTCCTGGGAGTGTTTGATGGGGGGACAGTGTAGAGGGAGCTTTACTCTGTATCTAACCCCGTGCTGTACCTGTCCTGGGAGTGTTTGATGGGGACAGTGTAGAGGGAGCTTTACTCTGTATCTAACCCTGTGCTGTGCCTGTCCTGGGAGTGTTTGATGGGGGGACAGTGTAGAGGGAGCTTTACTCTGTATCTAACCCCGTGCTGTACCTGTCCTGGGAGTGTTTGATGGGGGACAGTGTCGAGGGAGCTTTACTCTGTATCTAACCCTGTGCTGTACCTGTCCTGGGAGTGTTTGATGGGGGGACAGTGTAGAGGGAGCTTTACTCTGTATCTAACCCCGTGCTGTACCTGTCCTGGGAGTGTTTGATGGGGACAGTGTAGAGGGAGCTTTACTCTGTATCTAACCCCGTGCTGTACCTGTCCTGGGAGTGTTTGATGGGGGGCAGTGTAGAGGGAGCTTTACTCTGTATCTAACCCCGTGCTGTACCTGTCCTGGGAGTGTTTGATGGGGACAGTGTAGAGGGAGCTTTACTCTGTATCTAACCCCGTGCTGTATCTGTCCTGGGAGTGTTTGATGGGAGACAGTGTAGAGGGAGCTTTACTCTGTATCTAACCCGTGCTGTACCTGTCCTGGGAGCGTTTGATGGGGACAGTGTAGAGGGAGCTTTACTCTGTATCGAACCCCGTGCTGTACCTGTCCTGGGAGTGTTTGATGGGGACAGTGTAGAGGGCGCTTTACTCTGTATCTAACCCCGTGCTGTCCCTGTCCTGGGAGTGTTTGATGGGGGGACAGTGTAGAGGGAGCTTTACTCTGTATCTAACCCCGTGCTGTACCTGTCCTGGGAGTGTTTGATGGGGGACAGTGTCAAGGGAGCTTTACTCTGTATCTAACCCTGTGCTGTACCTCTCCTGGGAGTGTTTGATGGGGGACAGTGTAGAGGGAGCTTTACTCTGTATCTAACCCCGTGCTGTACCTGTCCTGGGAGTGTTTGATGGGGACAGTGTAGAGGGAGCTTTACTCTGTATCTAACCCCGTGCTGTACCTGTCCTGGGAGTGTTTGATGGGGGGCTGTGTAGAGGGAGCTTTACTCTGTATCTAACCCCGTGCTGTACCTGTCCTGGGAGTGTTTGATGGGGACAGTGTAGAGGGAGCTTTACTCTGTATCTAACCCCGTGCTGTATCTGTCCTGGGAGTGTTTGATGGGAGACAGTGTAGAGGGAGCTTTACTCTGTATCTAACCCCATGCTGTACCTGTCCTGGGAGTCTTTGATGGGGGACAGTGTAGAGGGAGCTTTACTTTGTATCTAACCCCGTGCTGTACCTTTCCTGGGAGTGTTTGATGGGGGGGACAGTGTAGAGGAAGCTTTACTCTGTATCTAACCCCGTGCTGTACCTGTCCTGGGAGTGTTTGATGGAGGGACAGTGTAGAGGGAGCTTTACTCTGTATCTAACCCCATGCTGTACCTGTCCTGGGAGTGTTTGATGGGGACAGTGTAGAGGGAGCTTTACTCTGTATCTAACCCCATGCTGTTCCTGTCCTGGGAGTGTTTGATGGGACACAGTGTAGAGGGAGCTTTACTCTGTATCTAACCCCGTGCTATACCTGTCCTGGGAGTGTTTGATGGGGGGACAGTGTAGAGGGAGCTTTACTCTGTATCTAACCCCATGATGTTCCTGTCCTGGGAGTGTTTGATGGGACACAGTGTAGAGGGAGCTTTACTCTGTATCTAACCCCGTGCTATACCTGTCCTGGGAGTGTTTGATGGGGGACAGTGTAGAGGGAGCTTTACTCTGTATCTAACCCCATGCTGTTCCTGTCATGGGAGTGTTTGATGGCGACAGTGTGGAGGGAGCTTTACTCTGTATCTAACCCCGTGCTGTACCTGTCCTGGGAGTGTTTGATGGGGGGCTGTGTAGAGGGAGCTTTACTCTGTATCTAACCCCGTGCTGTACCTGTCCTGGGAGTGTTTGATGGGGACAGTGTAGAGGGAGCTTTACTCTGTATCTAACCCCGTGCTGTATCTGTCCTGGGAGTGTTTGATGGGAGACAGTGTAGAGGGAGCTTTACTCTGTATCTAACCCGTGCTGTACCTGTCCTGGGAGCGTTTGATGGGGACAGTGTAGAGGGAGCTTTACTCTGTATCTAACCCCATGCTGTACCTGTCCTGGGAGTGTTTGATGGGGACAGTGTAGAGGGAGCTTTACTCTGTATCTAACCCCGTGCTGTACCTGTCCTGGGAGTGTTTGATGGGGACAGTGTAGAGGGAGCTTTACTCTGTATCTAACCCCATGCTGTACCTGTCCTGGGAGTCTTTGATGAGGGACAGTGTAGAGGGAGCTTTACTTTGTATCTAACCCCGTGCTGTACCTGTCCTGGGAGTGTTTGATGGGGGGGACAGTGCAGAGGAAGCTTTACTCTGTATCTAACCCCGTGCTGTACCTGTCCTGGGAGTGTTTGATGGAGGGACAGTGTAGAGGGAGCTTTACTCTGTATCTAACCCCATGCTGTACCTGTCCTGGGAGTGTTTGATGGGGACAGTGTAGAGGGAGCTTTACTCTGTATCAAACCCCATGCTGTTCCTGTCCTGGGAGTGTTTGATGGGACACAGTGTAGAGGGAGCTTTACTCTGTATCTAACCCCGTGCTATAACTGTCCTGGGAGTGTTTGATGGGGGGACAGTGTAGAGGGAGCTTTACTCTGTATCTAACCCCATGCTTTTCCTGTCCTGGGAGTGTTTGATGGGACACAGTGTAGAGGGAGCTTTACTCTGTATCTAACCCCGTGCTATACCTGTCCTGGGAGTGTTTGATGGGGGACAGTGTAGAGGGAGCTTTACTCTGTATCTAACCCCATGCTGTTCCTGTCCTGGGAGTGTTTGATGGCGACAGTGTAGAGGGAGCTTTACTCTGTATCTAACCCCGTGCTGTACCTGTCCTGGGGGTGTTTGATGGGGGACAGTGTAGAGGGAGCTTTACTGTGTATCTAACCCTGTGCTGTACCTGTCCTGGGGGTGTTTGATGGGGGACAGTGTAGAGGGAGCTTTACTGTGTATCTAACCCCGTGCTGTACCTGTCCTGGGAGTTTTTGATGGGGGACAGTGTAGAGGGAGCTTTACTCTGTATCTAACCCCGTGCTGTACCTGTCCTGGGGGTGTTTGATGGGGGACAGTGTAGAGGGACCTTTACTGTGTATCTAACCCTGTGCTGTACCTGTCCTGGGGGTGTTTGATGGGGACAGTGTAGAGGGATCTTTACTCTGTATCTAACTCCGTGCTGTACCTGTCCTGGGAGTGTTTGATGAGGGACAGTGTAGAGGGAGCTTTACTCTGTATCTAACCCCGTGCTGTACCTGTCCTGGGAGTGTTTGATGGGGGGACAGTGTAGAGGGCGCTTTACTCTGTATCTAACCCCGTGCTGTACCTGTCCTGGGAGTGTTTGATGGGGGGACAGTGTAGAGGGAGCTTTACTCTGTATCTAACCCCGTGCTGTACCTGTCCTGGGAGTGTTTGATGGGGACAGTGTAGAGGCAGCTTTACTCTGTATCTAACCCCGTGCTGTACCTGTCCTGGGAGTGTTTGATGGGGGGACAGTGTAGAGGGAGCTTTACTCTGTATCTAACCCCGTGCTGTACCTGTCCTGGGAGTGTTTGATGGGGACAGTGTAGAGGGAGCTTTACTCTGTATCTAACCCTGTGCTGTCCCTGTCCTGGGAGTGTTTGATGGGGGGACAGTGTAGAGGGAGCTTTACTCTGTATCTAACCCCGTGCTGTACCTGTCCTGGGAGTGTTTGATGGGGGACAGTGTCGAGGGAGCTTTACTCTGTATCTAACCCTGTGCTGTACCTGTCCTGGGAGTGTTTGATGGGGGGACAGTGTAGAGGGAGCTTTACTCTGTATCTAACCCCGTGCTGTACCTGTCCTGGGAGTGTTTGATGGGGACAGTGTAGAGGGAGCTTTACTCTGTATCTAACCCCGTGCTGTACCTGTCCTGGGAGTGTTTGATGGGGGGCAGTGTAGAGGGAGCTTTACTCTGTATCTAACCCCGTGCTGTACCTGTCCTGGGAGTGTTTGATGGGGACAGTGTAGAGGGAGCTTTACTCTGTATCTAACCCCGTGCTGTATCTGTCCTGGGAGTGTTTGATGGGAGACAGTGTAGAGGGAGCTTTACTCTGTATCTAACCCGTGCTGTACCTGTCCTGGGAGCGCTTGATGGGGACAGTGTAGAGGGAGCTTTACTCTGTATCGAACCCCGTGCTGTACCTGTCCTGGGAGTGTTTGATGGGGACAGTGTAGAGGGCGCTTTACTCTGTATCTAACCCCGTGCTGTCCCTGTCCTGGGAGTGTTTGATGGGGGGACAGTGTAGAGGGAGCTTTACTCTGTATCTAACCCCGTGCTGTACCTGTCCTGGGAGTGTTTGATGGGGGACAGTGTCAAGGGAGCTTTACTCTGTATCTAACCCTGTGCTGTACCTCTCCTGGGAGTGTTTGATGGGGGACAGTGTAGAGGGAGCTTTACTCTGTATCTAACCCCGTGCTGTACCTGTCCTGGGAGTGTTTGATGGGGACAGTGTAGAGGGAGCTTTACTCTGTATCTAACCCCGTGCTGTACCTGTCCTGGGAGTGTTTGATGGGGGGCTGTGTAGAGGGAGCTTTACTCTGTATCTAACCCCGTGCTGTACCTGTCCTGGGAGTGTTTGATGGGGACAGTGTAGAGGGAGCTTTACTCTGTATCTAACCCCGTGCTGTATCTGTCCTGGGAGTGTTTGATGGGAGACAGTGTAGAGGGAGCTTTACTCTGTATCTAACCCCATGCTGTACCTGTCCTGGGAGTCTTTGATGGGGGACAGTGTAGAGGGAGCTTTACTTTGTATCTAACCCCGTGCTGTACCTGTCCTGGGAGTGTTTGATGGGGGGGACAGTGTAGAGGAAGCTTTACTCTGTATCTAACCCCGTGCTGTACCTGTCCTGGGAGTGTTTGATGGAGGGACAGTGTAGAGGGAGCTTTACTCTGTATCTAACCCCATGCTGTACCTGTCCTGGGAGTGTTTGATGGGGACAGTGTAGAGGGAGCTTTACTCTGTATCTAACCCCATGCTGTTCCTGTCCTGGGAGTGTTTGATGGGACACAGTGTAGAGGGAGCTTTACTCTGTATCTAACCCCGTGCTATACCTGTCCTGGGAGTGTTTGATGGGGGGACAGTGTAGAGGGAGCTTTACTCTGTATCTAACCCCATGCTGTTCCTGTCCTGGGAGTGTTTGATGGGACACAGTGTAGAGGGAGCTTTACTCTGTATCTAACCCCGTGCTATACCTGTCCTGGGAGTGTTTGATGGGGGACAGTGTAGAGGGAGCTTTACTCTGTATCTAACCCCATGCTGTTCCTGTCATGGGAGTGTTTGATGGCGACAGTGTGGAGGGAGCTTTACTCTGTATCTAACCCCGTGCTGTACCTGTCCTGGGAGTGTTTGATGGGGGGCTGTGTAGAGGGAGCTTTACTCTGTATCTAACCCCGTGCTGTACCTGTCCTGGGAGTGTTTGATGGGGACAGTGTAGAGGGAGCTTTACTCTGTATCTAACCCCGTGCTGTATCTGTCCTGGGAGTGTTTGATGGGAGACAGTGTAGAGGGAGCTTTACTCTGTATCTAACCCGTGCTGTACCTGTCCTGGGAGCGTTTGATGGGGACAGTGTAGAGGGAGCTTTACTCTGTATCTAACCCCATGCTGTACCTGTCCTGGGAGTGTTTGATGGGGACAGTGTAGGGGGAGCTTTACTCTGTATCTAACCCCGTGCTGTACCTGTCCTGGGAGTGTTTGATGGGGACAGTGTAGAGGGAGCTTTACTCTGTATCTAACCCCATGCTGTACCTGTCCTGGGAGTCTTTGATGGGGGACAGTGTAGAGGGAGCTTTACTTTGTATCTAACCCCGTGCTGTACCTGTCCTGGGAGTGTTTGATGGGGGGGACAGTGCAGAGGAAGCTTTACTCTGTATCTAACCCCGTGCTGTACCTGTCCTGGGAGTGTTTGATGGAGGGACAGTGTAGAGGGAGCTTTACTCTGTATCTAACCCCATGCTGTACCTGTCCTGGGAGTGTTTGATGGGGACAGTGTAGAGGGAGCTTTACTCTGTATCAAACCCCATGCTGTTCCTGTCCTGGGAGTGTTTGATGGGACACAGTGTAGAGGGAGCTTTACTCTGTATCTAACCCCGTGCTATACCTGTCCTGGGAGTGTTTGATGGGGGGACAGTGTAGAGGGAGCTTTACTCTGTATCTAACCCCATGCTTTTCCTGTCCTGGGAGTGTTTGATGGGACACAGTGTAGAGGGAGCTTTACTCTGTATCTAACCCCGTGCTATACCTGTCCTGGGAGTGTTTGATGGGGGACAGTGTAGAGGGAGCTTTACTCTGTATCTAACCCCATGCTGTTCCTGTCCTGGGAGTGTTTGATGGCGACAGTGTAGAGGGAGCTTTACTCTGTATCTAACCCCGTGCTGTACCTGTCCTGGGGGTGTTTGATGGGGGACAGTGTAGAGGGAGCTTTACTGTGTATCTAACCCTGTGCTGTACCTGTCCTGGGGGTGTTTGATGGGGGACAGTGTAGAGGGAGCTTTACTGTGTATCTAACCCCGTGCTGTACCTGTCCTGGGAGTTTTTGATGGGGGACAGTGTAGAGGGAGCTTTACTCTGTATCTAACCCCGTGCTGTACCTGTCCTGGGGGTGTTTGATGGGGGACAGTGTAGAGGGACCTTTACTGTGTATCTAACCCTGTGCTGTACCTGTCCTGGGGGTGTTTGATGGGGACAGTGTAGAGGGATCTTTACTCTGTATCTAACTCCGTGCTGTACCTGTCCTGGGAGTGTTTGATGAGGGACAGTGTAGAGGGAGCTTTACTCTGTATCTAACCCCGTGCTGTACCTGTCCTGGGAGTGTTTGATGGGGGGACAGTGTAGAGGGCGCTTTACTCTGTATCTAACCCCGTGCTGTACCTGTCCTGGGAGTGTTTGATGGGGGGACAGTCTAGAGGGAGCTTTACTCTGTATCTAACCCTGTGCTGTACCTGTCCTGGGAGTGTTTGATGGGGGGCAGTGTAGAGGGAGCTTTACTCTGTATCTAACCCCGTGCTGTACCTGTCCTGGGAGTGTTGGATGGGGAACAGTGTAGAGGGAGCTTTACTCTGTATCTAACCCCGTGCTGTACCTGTCCTGGGAGTGTTTGATGGGGGGACAGTGTAGAGGGAGCTTTACTCTGTATCTAACCCCGTGCTGTACCTGTCCTGGGAGTGTTTGATGGGGGGCAGTGTAGAGGGAGCTTTACTCTGTATCTAACCCCGTGCTGTACCTGTCCTGGGAGTGTTGGATGGGGAACAGTGTAGAGGGAGCTTTACTCTGTATCTAACCCCGTGCTGTACCTGTCCTGGGAGTGTTTGATGGGGGGACAGTGTAGAGGGAGCTTTACTCTGTATCTAACCCCATGCTGTACCTGTCCTGGGAGTGTTTGATGGGGGACAGTGTAGAGGGAGCTTTACTCTGTATCTAACCCCGTGCTGTACCTGTCCTGGGAGTGTTTGATGGGGGACAGTGTAGAGGGAGCTTTACTCTGTATCTAACCCCGTGCTGTACCTGTCCTGGGACTGTTTGATGGGGGGACAGTGTAGAGGGAGCTTTACTCTGTATCTAACCCCGTGCCGTACCTGTCCTGGGAGTGTTTGATGGGGAACAGTGTAGAGGGAGCTTTACTCTGTATCTAACCCCGTGCTGTACCTATCCTGGGAGTGTTTGATGGGGGACAGTGTAGAGGGAGCTTTACTCTGTATCTAACCCCGTGCTGTACCTGTCCTGGGAGTGTTTGATGGGGACAGTGCAGAGGGAGCTTTACTCTGTATCTAATCCCGTGCTGTACCTGTCCTGGGACTTTTTGATGGGGAACAGTGTAGAGGGAGCTTTACTCTGTATCTAACCCTGTGCTGTACCTGTCCTGGGAGTGTTTGATGGGAGACAGTGTAGAGGGAGCTTTACTCTGTATCTAACCCCGTGCTGTACCTGTCCTGGGAGTGTTTGATGGGGGGACAGTGTAGAGGGCGCTTTACTCTGTATCTAACCCCGTGCTGTACCTGTCCTGGGAGTGTTTGATGGGGGGACAGTGTAGAGGGAGCTTTACTCTGTATCTAACCCCGTGCTGTACCTGTCCTGGGAGTGTTTGATAGGGACAGTGTAGTGGGAGCTTTACTCTGTATCTAACCCCGTGCTGTACCTGTCCTGGGAGTGTTTGATGCGGACAGTGTAGAGGGATCTTTACTCTGTATCTAACTCCGTGCTGTACCTGTCCTGGGAGTGTTTGATGTGGGACAGTGTAGAGGGAGCTTTACTCTGTATCTAACCCTGTGCTGTACCTGTCCTGGGAGTGTTTGATGGGGGGACAGTGTAGAGGGAGCTTTACTCTGTATCTAATCCCGTGTTGTACCTGTCCTGGGAGTGTTTGATGGGGGGACAGTGTAGAGGGAGCTTTACTCTGTATCTAACCCCGTGCTGTACCTGTCCTGGGAGTGTTTGATGGGGGGACACTGTAGAGGGAGCTTTACTCTGTATCTAACCCCGTGCTGTACCTGTCCTGGGAGTGTTTGATGGGGGGACAGTGTAGAGGGAGGTTTACTCTGTATCTAAGCCCGTGCTGTACCTGTCCTGGGAGTGTTTGATGGGGACAGTGTAGAGGGAGCTTTACTCTGTATCTAACCCCGTGCTGTACCTGTCCTGGGAGTGTTTGATGGCGACAGTGTAGAGGCAGCTTTACTCTGTATCTAACCCCGTGCTGTACCTGTCCTGGGAGTGTTTGATGGGGACAGTGTAGAGGGAGCTTTACTCTGTATCTAACCCCGTGCTGTACCTGTCCTGGGAGTGTTTGATGGGGACAGTGTAGAGGCAGCTTTACTCTGTATCTAACCCCGTGCTGTACCTGTCCTGGGAGTGTTTGATGGGGGGACAGTGTAGAGGGAGCTTTACTCTGTATCTAACCCCGTGCTGTACCTGTCCTGGGAGTGTTTGATGGGGACAGTGTAGAGGGAGCTTTACTCTGTATCTAACCCTGTGCTGTCCCTGTCCTGGGAGTGTTTGATGGGGGGACAGTGTAGAGGGAGCTTTACTCTGTATCTAACCCCGTGCTGTACCTGTCCTGGGAGTGTTTGATGGGGGGCAGTGTAGAGGGAGCTTTACTCTGTATCTAACCCCGTGCTGTACCTATCCTGGGAGTGTTTGATGGGGACAGTGTAGAGGGAGCTTTACTCTGTATCTAACCCCGTGCTGTATCTGTCCTGGGAGTGTTTGATGGGAGACAGTGTAGAGGGAGCTTTACTCTGTATCTAACCCGTGCTGTACCTGTCCTGGGAGCGTTTGATGGGGACAGTGTAGAGGGAGCTTTACTCTGTATCTAACCCCGTGCTGTACCTGTCCTGGGAGTGTTTGATGGGGACAGTGTAGAGGGAGCTTTACTCTGTATCTAACCCCGTGCTGTACCTGTCCTGGGAGTGTTTGATGGGGGACAGTGTAGAGGGAGCTTTACTCTGTATCTAACCCCGTGCTGTACCTGTCCTGGGAGTGTTTGATGGGGGACAGTGTAGAGGGAGCTTTACTCTGTATCTAACCCCGTGCTGTACCTGTCGTGCGAGTGTTTGATGGGGGACAGTGTAGAGGGAGCTTTACTCTGTATCTAACCCCGTGCTGTACCTGTCCTGGGAGTGTTTGATGGGGGACAGTGTAGAGGGAGCTTTACTCTGTATCTAACCCCGTGCTGTACCTGTCCTGGGAGTGTTTGATGGGGGGGACAGTATAGAGGGAGCTTTACTCTGTATCTAACCCCATGCTGTACCTGTCCTGGGAGTGTTTGATGGGGACAGTGTAGAGGGAGCTTTACTCTGTATCTAACCCCGTGCTGTACCTGTCCTGGGAGTGTTTGAGGGGGGGGACAGTATAGAGGGAGCTTTACTCTGTATCTAACCCCGTGCTGTACCTGTCCTGGGAGTGTTTGATGGGGGGACAGTGTAGAGGGAGCTTTACTCTGTATCTAACCCTGTGCTGTACCTGTCCTGGGAGTGTTTGATGTGGGACAGTGTAGAGGGAGCTTTACTCTGTATCTAACCCTGTGCTGTACCTGTCCTGGGAGTGTTTGATGGGGGACAGTGTAGAGGGAGCTTTACTCTGTATCTAACCCCGTGCTGTACCTGTCCTGGGAGTGTTTGATGGGGGGACAGTGTAGAGGGAGCTTTACTCTGTATCTAACCCCGTGCTGTACCTGTCCTGGGAGTGTTTGATGGGGACAGTGTAGAAGGAGCTTTACTCTGTATCTAACCCTGTGCTGTACCTGTCCTGGGAGTGTTTGATGGGGACAGTGTAGAGGGAGCTTTACTCTGTATCTAACCCCGTGCTGTACCTGTCCTGGGAGTGTTTGATGGGGGACAGTGTAGAGGGAGCTTTACTCTGTATCTAACCCTGTGCTGTACCTGTCCTGGGAGTGTTTGATGGGGGGACAGTGTAGAGGGAGCTTTACTCTGTATGTAACCCGTGCTGTACCTGTCCTGGGAGTGTTTGATTTGGGACAGTGTAGAGGGAGCTTTACTCTGTATCTAACCCCGTGCTGTACCTGTCCTGGGAGTGTTTGATGGGGGGGACAGTGTAGAGGGAGCTTTACTCTGTATCTAACCCCGTGCTGTACCTGACCTGGGAGTGTTTGATGGGGGGGACAGTGTAGAGGGAGCTTTACTCTGTATCTAACCCCGTGCTGTACCTGTCCTGGGAGCGTTTGATGGGGACAGTGCAGAGGGAGATTTACTCTGTATCTAACCCCGTGCTGCACCTGTCCAGGGAGTGTTTGATGGGGACAGTGTAGAGGAAGCTTTACTCTGTATCTAACCCTGTGCTGCAACTGTCCTGGGAGTGTTTGATGGAGACAGTGTAGAGGGAGCTTTACTCTGTATCTAACCCCGTGCTGTACCTGTCCTGGGAGTGTTTGATGGGGGGACAGTGTAGAGGGAGCTTTACTCTGTATCTAACCCCGTGCTGTACCTGTCCTGGGAGTGTTTGATGGGGGACAGTGTAGAGGGAGCTTTACTCTGTATCTAATCCCGTGCTGTACCTGTCCTGGGAGTGTTTGATGGGGGACAGTGTAGAGGGAGCTTTACTCTGTATCTAACCCCGTGCTGTACCTGTCCTGGGAGTGTTTGATGGGGGACAGTGTAGAGGGAGCTTTACTCTGTATCTAACCCCGTGCTGTACCTGTCCTGGGAGTCTTTGATGGGGGACAGTGTAGAGGGAGCTTTACTCTGTATCTAACCCCGTGCTGTACCTGTCCTGGGAGTGTTTGATGGGGGGGACAGTATAGAGGGAGCTTTACTCTGTATCTAACCCCGTGCTGTACCTGTCCTGGGAGTGTTTGATGGGGGACAGTGTAGAGGGAGCTTTACTCTGTATCTAACCCCGTGCTGTACCTGTCCTGGGAGTGTTTGATGGGGGGGACAGTATAGAGGGAGCTTTACTCTGTATCTAACCCCGTGCTGTCCCTGTCCTGGGAGTGTTTGATGGGGGGACAGTGTAGAGGGAGCTTTACTCTGTATCTAACCCTGTGCTGTACCTGTCCTGGGAGTGTTTGATGTGGGACAGTGTAGAGGGAGCTTTACTCTGTATCTAACCCTGTGCTGTACCTGTCCTGGGAGTGTTTGATGGGGGGACAGTGTAGAGGGAGCTTTACTCTGTATCTAACCCCGTGTTGTACCTGTCCTGGGAGTGTTTGATGGGGGGACAGTGTAGAGGGAGCTTTACTCTGTATCTAACCCCGTGCTGTACCTGTCCTGGGAGTGTTTGATGGGGGGACAGTGTAGAGGGAGCTTTACTCTGTATCTAACCCCGTGCTGTACCTGTCCTGGGAGTGTTCGATGGGGGGACAGTGTAGAGGGAGCTTTACTCTGTATCTAACCCCGTGCTGTACCTGTCCTGGGAGTGTTTGATGGGGACAGTGTAGAGGGAGCTTTACTCTGTATCTAACCCCGTGCTGTACCTGTCCTGGGAGTGTTTGATGGGGACAGTGTAGAGGCAGCTTTACTCTGTATCTAACCCCGTGCTGTACCTGTCCTGGGAGTGTTTGATGGGGACAGTGTAGAGGGAGCTTTACTCTGTATCTAACCCCGTGCTGTACCTGTCCTGGGAGTGTTTGATGGGGACAGTGTAGAGGCAGCTTTACTCTGTATCTAACCCCGTGCTGTACCTGTCCTGGGAGTGTTTGATGGGGGGACAGTGTAGAGGGAGCTTTACTCTGTATCTAACCCCGTGCTGTACCTGTCCTGGGAGTGTTTGATGGGGACAGTGTAGAGGGAGCTTTACTCTGTATCTAACCCTGTGCTGTCCCTGTCCTGGGAGTGTTTGATGGGGGGACAGTGTAGAGGGAGCTTTACTCTGTATCTAACCCCGTGCTGTACCTGTCCTGGGAGTGTTTGATGGGGACAGTGTAGAGGGAGCTTTACTCTGTATCTAACCCCGTGCTGTACCTGTCCTGGGAGTGTTTGATGGGGGGCAGTGTAGAGGGAGCTTTACTCTGTATCTAACCCCGTGCTGTACCTGTCCTGGGAGTGTTTGATGGGGACAGTGTAGAGGGAGCTTTACTCTGTATCTAACCCCGTGCTGTATCTGTCCTGGGAGTGTTTGATGGGAGACAGTGTAGAGGGAGCTTTACTCTGTATCTAACCCGTGCTGTACCTGTCCTGGGAGCGTTTGATGGGGACAGTGTAGAGGGAGCTTTACTCTGTATCGAACCCCGTGCTGTACCTGTCCTGGGAGTGTTTGATGGGGACAGTGTAGAGGGCGCTTTACTCTGTATCTAACCCCGTGCTGTCCCTGTCCTGGGAGTGTTTGATGGGGGGACAGTGTAGAGGGAGCTTTACTCTGTATCTAACCCCGTGCTGTACCTGTCCTGGGAGTGTTTGATGGGGGACAGTGTCAAGGGAGCTTTACTCTGTATCTAACCCTGTGCTGTACCTCTCCTGGGAGTGTTTGATGGGGGGACAGTGTAGAGGGAGCTTTACTCTGTATCTAACCCCGTGCTGTACCTGTCCTGGGAGTGTTCGATGGGGACAGTGTAGAGGGAGCTTTACTCTGTATCTAACCCCGTGCTGTACCTGTCCTGGGATTGTTTGATGGGGGGCTGTGTAGAGGGAGCTTTACTCTGTATCTAACCCCGTGCTGTACCTGTCCTGGGAGTGTTTGATGGGGACAGTGTAGAGGGAGCTTTACTCTGTATCTAACCCCGTGCTGTATCTGTCCTGGGAGTTTTTGATGGGAGACAGTGTAGAGGGAGCTTTACTCTGTATCTAACCCCATGCTGTACCTGTCCTGGGAGTCTTTGATGGGGGACAATGTAGAGGGAGCTTTACTTTGTATCTAACCCCGTGCTGTACCTGTCCTGGGAGTGTTTGATGGGGGGGACAGTGTAGAGGAAGCTTTACTCTGTATCTAACCCCGTGCTGTACCTGTCCTGGGAGTGTTTGATGGAGGGACAGTGTAGAGGGAGCTTTACTCTGTATCTAACCCCATGCTGTACCTGTCCTGGGAG
Source organism: Prionace glauca (assembly GCA_037974335.1). NCBI lineage: Eukaryota > Metazoa > Chordata > Chondrichthyes > Carcharhiniformes > Carcharhinidae > Prionace > Prionace glauca. The sequence continues at coordinate 75,149 of JBBMRE010000052.1, read as the reverse complement.
TGTTTGATGGGGACAGTGTAGAGGGAGCTTTACTCTGTATCTAACCCCATGCTGTTCCTGTCCTGGGAGTGTTTGATGGGACACAGTGTAGAGGGAGCTTTACTCTGTATCTAACCCCGTGCTATACCTGTCCTGGGAGTGTTTGATGGGGGGACAGTGTAGAGGGAGCTTTACTCTGTATCTAACCCCATGCTGTTCCTGTCCTGGGAGTGTTTGATGGGACACAGTGTAGAGGGAGCTTTACTCTGTATCTAACCCCGTGCTATACCTGTCCTGGGAGTGTTTGATGGGGGACAGTGTAGAGGGAGCTTTACTCGGTATCTAACCCCATGCTGTTCCTGTCATGGGAGTGTTTGATGGCGACAGTGTAGAGGGAGCTTTACTCTGTATCTAACCCCGTGCTGTACCTGTCCTGGGAGTGTTTGATGGGGGGCTGAGTAGAGGGAGCTTTACTCTGTATCTAACCCCGTGCTGTACCTGTCCTGGGAGTGTTTGATGGGGACAGTGTAGAGGGAGCTTTACTCTGTATCTAACCCCGTGTTGTACCTGTCCTGGGAGTGTTTGATGGGGGGACAGTGTAGAGGGAGCTTTACTCTGTATCTAACCCCGTGCTGTACCTGTCCTGGGAGTGTTTGATGGGGGGACAGTGTAGAGGGAGCTTTACTCTGTATCTAACCCCGTGCTGTACCTGTCCTGGGAGTGTTCGATGGGGGGACAGTGTAGAGGGAGCTTTACTCTGTATCTAACCCCGTGCTGTACCTGTCCTGGGAGTGTTTGATGGGGACAGTGTAGAGGGAGCTTTACTCTGTATCTAACCCCGTGCTGTACCTGTCCTGGGAGTGTTTGATGGGGACAGTGTAGAGGCAGCTTTACTCTGTATCTAACCCCGTGCTGTACCTGTCCTGGGAGTGTTTGATGGGGACAGTGTAGAGGGAGCTTTACTCTGTATCTAACCCCGTGCTGTACCTGTCCTGGGAGTGTTTGATGGGGACAGTGTAGAGGCAGCTTTACTCTGTATCTAACCCCGTGCTGTACCTGTCCTGGGAGTGTTTGATGGGGGGACAGTGTAGAGGGAGCTTTACTCTGTATCTAACCCCGTGCTGTACCTGTCCTGGGAGTGTTTGATGGGGACAGTGTAGAGGGAGCTTTACTCTGTATCTAACCCTGTGCTGTCCCTGTCCTGGGAGTGTTTGATGGGGGGACAGTGTAGAGGGAGCTTTACTCTGTATCTAACCCCGTGCTGTACCTGTCCTGGGAGTGTTTGATGGGGGACAGTGTCGAGGGAGCTTTACTCTGTATCTAACCCTGTGCTGTACCTGTCCTGGGAGTGTTTGATGGGGGGACAGTGTAGAGGGAGCTTTACTCTGTATCTAACCCCGTGCTGTACCTGTCCTGGGAGTGTTTGATGGGGACAGTGTAGAGGGAGCTTTACTCTGTATCTAACCCCGTGCTGTACCTCTCCTGGGAGTGTTTGATGGGGGGCAGTGTAGAGGGAGCTTTACTCTGTATCTAACCCCGTGCTGTACCTGTCCTGGGAGTGTTTGATGGGGACAGTGTAGAGGGAGCTTTACTCTGTATCTAACCCCGTGCTGTATCTGTCCTGGGAGTGTTTGATGGGAGACAGTGTAGAGGGAGCTTTACTCTGTATCTAACCCGTGCTGTACCTGTCCTGGGAGCGTTTGATGGGGACAGTGTAGAGGGAGCTTTACTCTGTATCGAACCCCGTGCTGTACCTGTCCTGGGAGTGTTTGATGGGGACAGTGTAGAGGGCGCTTTACTCTGTATCTAACCCCGTGCTGTCCCTGTCCTGGGAGTGTTTGATGGGGGGACAGTGTAGAGGGAGCTTTACTCTGTATCTAACCCCGTGCTGTACCTGTCCTGGGAGTGTTTGATGGGGGACAGTGTCAAGGGAGCTTTACTCTGTATCTAACCCTGTGCTGTACCTCTCCTGGGAGTGTTTGATGGGGGGACAGTGTAGAGGGAGCTTTACTCTGTATCTAACCCCGTGCTGTACCTGTCCTGGGAGTGTTCGATGGGGACAGTGTAGAGGGAGCTTTACTCTGTATCTAACCCCGTGCTGTACCTGTCCTGGGATTGTTTGATGGGGGGCTGTGTAGAGGGAGCTTTACTCTGTATCTAACCCCGTGCTGTACCTGTCCTGGGAGTGTTTGATGGGGACAGTGTAGAGGGAGCTTTACTCTGTATCTAACCCCGTGCTGTATCTGTCCTGGGAGTTTTTGATGGGAGACAGTGTAGAGGGAGCTTTACTCTGTATCTAACCCCATGCTGTACCTGTCCTGGGAGTCTTTGATGGGGGACAGTGTAGAGGGAGCTTTACTTTGTATCTAACCCCGTGCTGTACCTGTCCTGGGAGTGTTTGATGGGGGGGACAGTGTAGAGGAAGCTTTACTCTGTATCTAACCCCGTGCTGTACCTGTCCTGGGAGTGTTTGATGGAGGGACAGTGTAGAGGGAGCTTTACTCTGTATCTAACCCCATGCTGTACCTGTCCTGGGAGTGTTTGATGGGGACAGTGTAGAGGGAGCTTTACTCTGTATCTAACCCCATGCTGTTCCTGTCCTGGGAGTGTTTGATGGGACACAGTGTAGAGGGAGCTTTACTCTGTATCTAACCCCGTGCTATACCTGTCCTGGGAGTGTTTGATGGGGGGACAGTGTAGAGGGAGCTTTACTCTGTATCTAACCCCATGCTGTTCCTGTCCTGGGAGTGTTTGATGGGACACAGTGTAGAGGGAGCTTTACTCTGTATCTAACCCCGTGCTATACCTGTCCTGGGAGTGTTTGATGGGGGACAGTGTAGAGGGAGCTTTACTCGGTATCTAACCCCATGCTGTTCCTGTCATGGGAGTGTTTGATGGCGACAGTGTAGAGGGAGCTTTACTCTGTATCTAACCCCGTGCTGTACCTGTCCTGGGAGTGTTTGATGGGGGGCTGCGTAGAGGGAGCTTTACTCTGTATCTAACCCCGTGCTGTACCTGTCCTGGGAGTGTTTGATGGGGACAGTGTAGAGGGAGCTTTACTCTGTATCTAACCCCGTGCTGTATCTGTCCTGGGAGTGTTTGATGGGAGACTGTGTAGAGGGAGCTTTACTCTGTATCTAACCCGTGCTGTACCTGTCCTGGGAGCGTTTGATGGGGACAGTGTAGAGGGAGCTTTACTCTGTATCTAACCCCATGCTGTACCTGTCCTGGGAGTGTTTGATGGGGACAGTGTAGAGGGAGCTTTACTCTGTATCTAACCCCGTGCTGTACCTGTCCTGGGAGTGTTTGATGGGGACAGTGTAGAGGGAGCTTTACTCTGTATCTAACCCCATGCTGTACCTGTCCTGGGAGTCTTTGATGGGGGACAGTGTAGAGGGAGCTTTACTTTGTATCTAACCCCGTGCTGTACCTGTCCTGGGAGTGTTTGATGGGGGGGACAGTGCAGAGGAAGCTTTACTCTGTATCTAACCCCGTGCTGTACCTGTCCTGGGAGTGTTTGATGGAGGGACAGTGTAGAGGGAGCTTTACTCTGTATCTAACCCCATGCTGTACCTGTCCTGGGAGTGTTTGATGGGGACAGTGTAGAGGGAGCTTTACTCTGTATCTAACCCCATGCTGTTCCTGTCCTGGGAGTGTTTGATGGGACACAGTGTAGAGGGAGCTTTACTCTGTATCTAACCCCGTGCTATACCTGTCCTGGGAGTGTTTGATGGGGGGACAGTGTAGAGGGAGCTTTACTCTGTATCTAACCCCATGCTTTTCCTGTCCTGGGAGTGTTTGATGGGACACAGTGTAGAGGGAGCTTTACTCTGTATCTAACCCCGTGCTATACCTGTCCTGGGAGTGTTTGATGGGGGACAGTGTAGAGGGAGCTTTACTCTGTATCTAACCCCATGCTGTTCCTGTCCTGGGAGTGTTTGATGGCGACAGTGTAGAGGGAGCTTTACTCTGTATCTAACCCCGTGCTGTACCTGTCCTGGGGGTGTTTGATGGGGGACAGTGTAGAGGGAGCTTTACTGTGTATCTAACCCTGTGCTGTACCTGTCCTGGGGGTGTTTGATGGGGGACAGTGTAGAGGGAGCTTTACTGTGTATCTAACCCCGTGCTGTACCTGTCCTGGGAGTTTTTGATGGGGGACAGTGTAGAGGGAGCTTTACTCTGTATCTAACCCCGTGCTGTACCTGTCCTGGGGGTGTTTGATGGGGGACAGTGTAGAGGGACCTTTACTGTGTATCTAACCCTGTGCTGTACCTGTCCTGGGGGTGTTTGATGGGGACAGTGTAGAGGGATCTTTACTCTGTATCTAACTCCGTGCTGTACCTGTCCTGGGAGTGTTTGATGAGGGACAGTGTAGAGGGAGCTTTACTCTGTATCTAACCCCGTGCTGTACCTGTCCTGGGAGTGTTTGATGGGGGGACAGTGTAGAGGGCGCTTTACTCTGTATCTAACCCCGTGCTGTACCTGTCCTGGGAGTGTTTGATGGGGGGACAGTGTAGAGGGAGCTTTACTCTGTATCTAACCCTGTGCTGTACCTGTCCTGGGAGTGTTTGATGGGGGGCAGTGTAGAGGGAGCTTTACTCTGTATCTAACCCCGTGCTGTACCTGTCCTGGGAGTGTTGGATGGGGAACAGTGTAGAGGGAGCTTTACTCTGTATCTAACCCCGTGCTGTACCTGTCCTGGGAGTGTTTGATGGGGGGACAGTGTAGAGGGAGCTTTACTCTGTATCTAACCCCGTGCTGTACCTGTCCTGGGAGTGTTGGATGGGGAACAGTGTAGAGGGAGCTTTACTCTGTATCTAACCCCGTGCTGTACCTGTCCTGGGAGTGTTTGATGGGGGGACACTGTAGAGGGAGCTTTACTCTGTATCTAACCCCATGCTGTACCTGTCCTGGGAGTGTTTGATGGGGGACAGTGTAGAGGGAGCTTTACTCTGTATCTAACCCCGTGCTGTACCTGTCCTGGGAGTGTTTGATGGGGGACAGTGTAGAGGGAGCTTTACTCTGTATCTAACCCCGTGCTGTACCTGTCCTGGGACTGTTTGATGGGGGGACAGTGTAGAGGGAGCTTTACTCTGTATCTAACCCCGTGCCGTACCTGTCCTGGGAGTGTTTGATGGGGAACAGTGTAGAGGGAGCTTTACTCTGTATCTAACCCCGTGCTGTACCTATCCTGGGAGTGTTTGATGGGGGACAGTGTAGAGGGAGCTTTACTCTGTATCTAACCCCGTGCTGTACCTGTCCTGGGAGTGTTTGATGGGGACAGTGCAGAGGGAGCTTTACTCTGTATCTAATCCCGTGCTGTACCTGTCCTGGGAGTTTTTGATGGGGAACAGTGTAGAGGGAGCTTTACTCTGTATCTAACCCTGTGCTGTACCTGTCCTGGGAGTGTTTGATGGGAGACAGTGTAGAGGGAGCTTTACTCTGTATCTAACCCCGTGCTGTACCTGTCCTGGGAGTGTTTGATGGGGGGACAGTGTAGAGGGCGCTTTACTCTGTATCTAACCCCGTGCTGTACCTGTCCTGGGAGTGTTTGATGGGGGGACAGTGTAGAGGGAGCTTTACTCTGTATCTAACCCCGTGCTGTACCTGTCCTGGGAGTGTTTGATAGGGACAGTGTAGAGGGAGCTTTACTCTGTATCTAACCCCGTGCTGTACCTGTCCTGGGAGTGTTTGATGCGGACAGTGTAGAGGGATCTTTACTCTGTATCTAACTCCGTGCTGTACCTGTCCTGGGAGTGTTTGATGTGGGACAGTGTAGAGGGAGCTTTACTCTGTATCTAACCCTGTGCTGTACCTGTCCTGGGAGTGTTTGATGGGGGGACAGTGTAGAGGGAGCTTTACTCTGTATCTAATCCCGTGTTGTACCTGTCCTGGGAGTGTTTGATGGGGGGACAGTGTAGAGGGAGCTTTACTCTGTATCTAACCCCGTGCTGTACCTGTCCTGGGAGTGTTTGATGGGGGGACAGTGTAGAGGGAGCTTTACTCTGTATCTAACCCCGTGCTGTACCTGTCCTGGGAGTGTTTGATGGGGGGACAGTGTAGAGGGAGGTTTACTCTGTATCTAACCCCGTGCTGTACCTGTCCTGGGAGTGTTTGATGGGGACAGTGTAGAGGGCGCTTTACTCTGTATCTAACCCCGTGCTGTCCCTGTCCTGGGAGTGTTTGATGGGGGTACAGTGTAGAGGGAGCTTTACTCTGTATCTAACCCCGTGCTGTACCTGTCCTGGGAGTGTTTGATGGGGGACAGTGTCAAGGGAGCTTTACTCTGTATCTAACCCTGTGCTGTACCTCTCCTGGGAGTGTTTGATGGGGGGACAGTGTAGAGGGAGCTTTACTCTGTATCTAACCCCGTGCTGTACCTGTCCTGGGAGTGTTCGATGGGGACAGTGTAGAGGGAGCTTTACTCTGTATCTAACCCCGTGCTGTACCTGTCCTGGGATTGTTTGATGGGGGGCTGTGTAGAGGGAGCTTTACTCTGTATCTAACCCCGTGCTGTACCTGTCCTGGGAGTGTTTGATGGGGACAGTGTAGAGGGAGCTTTACTCTGTATCTAACCCCGTGCTGTACCTGTCCTGGGAGTGTTCGATGGGGACAGTGTAGAGGGAGCTTTACTCTGTATCTAACCCCGTGCTGTACCTGTCCTGGGATTGTTTGATGGGGGGCTGTGTAGAGGGAGCTTTACTCTGTATCTAACCCCGTGCTGTACCTGTCCTGGGAGTGTTTGATGGGGACAGTGTAGAGGGAGCTTTACTCTGTATCTAACCCCGTGCTGTATCTGTCCTGGGAGTTTTTGATGGGAGACAGTGTAGAGGGAGCTTTACTCTGTATCTAACCCCATGCTGTACCTGTCCTGGGAGTCTTTGATGGGGGACAATGTAGAGGGAGCTTTACTTTGTATCTAACCCCGTGCTGTACCTGTCCTGGGAGTGTTTGATGGGGGGGACAGTGTAGAGGAAGCTTTACTCTGTATCTAACCCCGTGCTGTACCTGTCCTGGGAGTGTTTGATGGAGGGACAGTGTAGAGGGAGCTTTACTCTGTATCTAACCCCATGCTGTACCTGTCCTGGGAGTGTTTGATGGGGACAGTGTAGAGGGAGCTTTACTCTGTATCTAACCCCATGCTGTTCCTGTCCTGGGAGTGTTTGATGGGACACAGTGTAGAGGGAGCTTTACTCTGTATCTAACCCCGTGCTATACCTGTCCTGGGAGTGTTTGATGGGGGGACAGTGTAGAGGGAGCTTTACTCTGTATCTAACCCCATGCTGTTCCTGTCCTGGGAGTGTTTGATGGGACACAGTGTAGAGGGAGCTTTACTCTGTATCTAACCCCGTGCTATACCTGTCCTGGGAGTGTTTGATGGGGGACAGTGTAGAGGGAGCTTTACTCGGTATCTAACCCCATGCTGTTCCTGTCATGGGAGTGTTTGATGGCGACAGTGTAGAGGGAGCTTTACTCTGTATCTAACCCCGTGCTGTACCTGTCCTGGGAGTGTTTGATGGGGGGCTGAGTAGAGGGAGCTTTACTCTGTATCTAACCCCGTGCTGTACCTGTCCTGGGAGTGTTTGATGGGGACAGTGTAGAGGGAGCTTTACTCTGTATCTAACCCCGTGTTGTACCTGTCCTGGGAGTGTTTGATGGGGGGACAGTGTAGAGGGAGCTTTACTCTGTATCTAACCCCGTGCTGTACCTGTCCTGGGAGTGTTTGATGGGGGGACAGTGTAGAGGGAGCTTTACTCTGTATCTAACCCCGTGCTGTACCTGTCCTGGGAGTGTTCGATGGGGGGACAGTGTAGAGGGAGCTTTACTCTGTATCTAACCCCGTGCTGTACCTGTCCTGGGAGTGTTTGATGGGGACAGTGTAGAGGGAGCTTTACTCTGTATCTAACCCCGTGCTGTACCTGTCCTGGGAGTGTTTGATGGGGACAGTGTAGAGGCAGCTTTACTCTGTATCTAACCCCGTGCTGTACCTGTCCTGGGAGTGTTTGATGGGGACAGTGTAGAGGGAGCTTTACTCTGTATCTAACCCCGTGCTGTACCTGTCCTGGGAGTGTTTGATGGGGACAGTGTAGAGGCAGCTTTACTCTGTATCTAACCCCGTGCTGTACCTGTCCTGGGAGTGTTTGATGGGGGGACAGTGTAGAGGGAGCTTTACTCTGTATCTAACCCCGTGCTGTACCTGTCCTGGGAGTGTTTGATGGGGACAGTGTAGAGGGAGCTTTACTCTGTATCTAACCCTGTGCTGTCCCTGTCCTGGGAGTGTTTGATGGGGGGACAGTGTAGAGGGAGCTTTACTCTGTATCTAACCCCGTGCTGTACCTGTCCTGGGAGTGTTTGATGGGGGACAGTGTCGAGGGAGCTTTACTCTGTATCTAACCCTGTGCTGTACCTGTCCTGGGAGTGTTTGATGGGGGGACAGTGTAGAGGGAGCTTTACTCTGTATCTAACCCCGTGCTGTACCTGTCCTGGGAGTGTTTGATGGGGACAGTGTAGAGGGAGCTTTACTCTGTATCTAACCCCGTGCTGTACCTCTCCTGGGAGTGTTTGATGGGGGGCAGTGTAGAGGGAGCTTTACTCTGTATCTAACCCCGTGCTGTACCTGTCCTGGGAGTGTTTGATGGGGACAGTGTAGAGGGAGCTTTACTCTGTATCTAACCCCGTGCTGTATCTGTCCTGGGAGTGTTTGATGGGAGACAGTGTAGAGGGAGCTTTACTCTGTATCTAACCCGTGCTGTACCTGTCCTGGGAGCGTTTGATGGGGACAGTGTAGAGGGAGCTTTACTCTGTATCGAACCCCGTGCTGTACCTGTCCTGGGAGTGTTTGATGGGGACAGTGTAGAGGGCGCTTTACTCTGTATCTAACCCCGTGCTGTCCCTGTCCTGGGAGTGTTTGATGGGGGGACAGTGTAGAGGGAGCTTTACTCTGTATCTAACCCCGTGCTGTACCTGTCCTGGGAGTGTTTGATGGGGGACAGTGTCAAGGGAGCTTTACTCTGTATCTAACCCTGTGCTGTACCTCTCCTGGGAGTGTTTGATGGGGGGACAGTGTAGAGGGAGCTTTACTCTGTATCTAACCCCGTGCTGTACCTGTCCTGGGAGTGTTCGATGGGGACAGTGTAGAGGGAGCTTTACTCTGTATCTAACCCCGTGCTGTACCTGTCCTGGGATTGTTTGATGGGGGGCTGTGTAGAGGGAGCTTTACTCTGTATCTAACCCCGTGCTGTACCTGTCCTGGGAGTGTTTGATGGGGACAGTGTAGAGGGAGCTTTACTCTGTATCTAACCCCGTGCTGTATCTGTCCTGGGAGTTTTTGATGGGAGACAGTGTAGAGGGAGCTTTACTCTGTATCTAACCCCATGCTGTACCTGTCCTGGGAGTCTTTGATGGGGGACAGTGTAGAGGGAGCTTTACTTTGTATCTAACCCCGTGCTGTACCTGTCCTGGGAGTGTTTGATGGGGGGGACAGTGTAGAGGAAGCTTTACTCTGTATCTAACCCCGTGCTGTACCTGTCCTGGGAGTGTTTGATGGAGGGACAGTGTAGAGGGAGCTTTACTCTGTATCTAACCCCATGCTGTACCTGTCCTGGGAGTGTTTGATGGGGACAGTGTAGAGGGAGCTTTACTCTGTATCTAACCCCATGCTGTTCCTGTCCTGGGAGTGTTTGATGGGACACAGTGTAGAGGGAGCTTTACTCTGTATCTAACCCCGTGCTATACCTGTCCTGGGAGTGTTTGATGGGGGGACAGTGTAGAGGGAGCTTTACTCTGTATCTAACCCCATGCTGTTCCTGTCCTGGGAGTGTTTGATGGGACACAGTGTAGAGGGAGCTTTACTCTGTATCTAACCCCGTGCTATACCTGTCCTGGGAGTGTTTGATGGGGGACAGTGTAGAGGGAGCTTTACTCGGTATCTAACCCCATGCTGTTCCTGTCATGGGAGTGTTTGATGGCGACAGTGTAGAGGGAGCTTTACTCTGTATCTAACCCCGTGCTGTACCTGTCCTGGGAGTGTTTGATGGGGGGCTGCGTAGAGGGAGCTTTACTCTGTATCTAACCCCGTGCTGTACCTGTCCTGGGAGTGTTTGATGGGGACAGTGTAGAGGGAGCTTTACTCTGTATCTAACCCCGTGCTGTATCTGTCCTGGGAGTGTTTGATGGGAGACTGTGTAGAGGGAGCTTTACTCTGTATCTAACCCGTGCTGTACCTGTCCTGGGAGCGTTTGATGGGGACAGTGTAGAGGGAGCTTTACTCTGTATCTAACCCCATGCTGTACCTGTCCTGGGAGTGTTTGATGGGGACAGTGTAGAGGGAGCTTTACTCTGTATCTAACCCCGTGCTGTACCTGTCCTGGGAGTGTTTGATGGGGACAGTGTAGAGGGAGCTTTACTCTGTATCTAACCCCATGCTGTACCTGTCCTGGGAGTCTTTGATGGGGGACAGTGTAGAGGGAGCTTTACTTTGTATCTAACCCCGTGCTGTACCTGTCCTGGGAGTGTTTGATGGGGGGGACAGTGCAGAGGAAGCTTTACTCTGTATCTAACCCCGTGCTGTACCTGTCCTGGGAGTGTTTGATGGAGGGACAGTGTAGAGGGAGCTTTACTCTGTATCTAACCCCATGCTGTACCTGTCCTGGGAGTGTTTGATGGGGACAGTGTAGAGGGAGCTTTACTCTGTATCTAACCCCATGCTGTTCCTGTCCTGGGAGTGTTTGATGGGACACAGTGTAGAGGGAGCTTTACTCTGTATCTAACCCCGTGCTATACCTGTCCTGGGAGTGTTTGATGGGGGGACAGTGTAGAGGGAGCTTTACTCTGTATCTAACCCCATGCTTTTCCTGTCCTGGGAGTGTTTGATGGGACACAGTGTAGAGGGAGCTTTACTCTGTATCTAACCCCGTGCTATACCTGTCCTGGGAGTGTTTGATGGGGGACAGTGTAGAGGGAGCTTTACTCTGTATCTAACCCCATGCTGTTCCTGTCCTGGGAGTGTTTGATGGCGACAGTGTAGAGGGAGCTTTACTCTGTATCTAACCCCGTGCTGTACCTGTCCTGGGGGTGTTTGATGGGGGACAGTGTAGAGGGAGCTTTACTGTGTATCTAACCCTGTGCTGTACCTGTCCTGGGGGTGTTTGATGGGGGACAGTGTAGAGGGAGCTTTACTGTGTATCTAACCCCGTGCTGTACCTGTCCTGGGAGTTTTTGATGGGGGACAGTGTAGAGGGAGCTTTACTCTGTATCTAACCCCGTGCTGTACCTGTCCTGGGGGTGTTTGATGGGGGACAGTGTAGAGGGACCTTTACTGTGTATCTAACCCTGTGCTGTACCTGTCCTGGGGGTGTTTGATGGGGACAGTGTAGAGGGATCTTTACTCTGTATCTAACTCCGTGCTGTACCTGTCCTGGGAGTGTTTGATGAGGGACAGTGTAGAGGGAGCTTTACTCTGTATCTAACCCCGTGCTGTACCTGTCCTGGGAGTGTTTGATGGGGGGACAGTGTAGAGGGCGCTTTACTCTGTATCTAACCCCGTGCTGTACCTGTCCTGGGAGTGTTTGATGGGGGGACAGTGTAGAGGGAGCTTTACTCTGTATCTAACCCTGTGCTGTACCTGTCCTGGGAGTGTTTGATGGGGGGCAGTGTAGAGGGAGCTTTACTCTGTATCTAACCCCGTGCTGTACCTGTCCTGGGAGTGTTGGATGGGGAACAGTGTAGAGGGAGCTTTACTCTGTATCTAACCCCGTGCTGTACCTGTCCTGGGAGTGTTTGATGGGGGGACAGTGTAGAGGGAGCTTTACTCTGTATCTAACCCCGTGCTGTACCTGTCCTGGGAGTGTTGGATGGGGAACAGTGTAGAGGGAGCTTTACTCTGTATCTAACCCCGTGCTGTACCTGTCCTGGGAGTGTTTGATGGGGGGACACTGTAGAGGGAGCTTTACTCTGTATCTAACCCCATGCTGTACCTGTCCTGGGAGTGTTTGATGGGGGACAGTGTAGAGGGAGCTTTACTCTGTATCTAACCCCGTGCTGTACCTGTCCTGGGAGTGTTTGATGGGGGACAGTGTAGAGGGAGCTTTACTCTGTATCTAACCCCGTGCTGTACCTGTCCTGGGACTGTTTGATGGGGGGACAGTGTAGAGGGAGCTTTACTCTGTATCTAACCCCGTGCCGTACCTGTCCTGGGAGTGTTTGATGGGGAACAGTGTAGAGGGAGCTTTACTCTGTATCTAACCCCGTGCTGTACCTATCCTGGGAGTGTTTGATGGGGGACAGTGTAGAGGGAGCTTTACTCTGTATCTAACCCCGTGCTGTACCTGTCCTGGGAGTGTTTGATGGGGACAGTGCAGAGGGAGCTTTACTCTGTATCTAATCCCGTGCTGTACCTGTCCTGGGAGTTTTTGATGGGGAACAGTGTAGAGGGAGCTTTACTCTGTATCTAACCCTGTGCTGTACCTGTCCTGGGAGTGTTTGATGGGAGACAGTGTAGAGGGAGCTTTACTCTGTATCTAACCCCGTGCTGTACCTGTCCTGGGAGTGTTTGATGGGGGGACAGTGTAGAGGGCGCTTTACTCTGTATCTAACCCCGTGCTGTACCTGTCCTGGGAGTGTTTGATGGGGGGACAGTGTAGAGGGAGCTTTACTCTGTATCTAACCCCGTGCTGTACCTGTCCTGGGAGTGTTTGATAGGGACAGTGTAGAGGGAGCTTTACTCTGTATCTAACCCCGTGCTGTACCTGTCCTGGGAGTGTTTGATGCGGACAGTGTAGAGGGATCTTTACTCTGTATCTAACTCCGTGCTGTACCTGTCCTGGGAGTGTTTGATGTGGGACAGTGTAGAGGGAGCTTTACTCTGTATCTAACCCTGTGCTGTACCTGTCCTGGGAGTGTTTGATGGGGGGACAGTGTAGAGGGAGCTTTACTCTGTATCTAATCCCGTGTTGTACCTGTCCTGGGAGTGTTTGATGGGGGGACAGTGTAGAGGGAGCTTTACTCTGTATCTAACCCCGTGCTGTACCTGTCCTGGGAGTGTTTGATGGGGGGACAGTGTAGAGGGAGCTTTACTCTGTATCTAACCCCGTGCTGTACCTGTCCTGGGAGTGTTTGATGGGGGGACAGTGTAGAGGGAGGTTTACTCTGTATCTAACCCCGTGCTGTACCTGTCCTGGGAGTGTTTGATGGGGACAGTGTAGAGGGCGCTTTACTCTGTATCTAACCCCGTGCTGTCCCTGTCCTGGGAGTGTTTGATGGGGGGACAGTGTAGAGGGAGCTTTACTCTGTATCTAACCCCGTGCTGTACCTGTCCTGGGAGTGTTTGATGGGGGACAGTGTCAAGGGAGCTTTACTCTGTATCTAACCCTGTGCTGTACCTCTCCTGGGAGTGTTTGATGGGGGGACAGTGTAGAGGGAGCTTTACTCTGTATCTAACCCCGTGCTGTACCTGTCCTGGGAGTGTTCGATGGGGACAGTGTAGAGGGAGCTTTACTCTGTATCTAACCCCGTGCTGTACCTGTCCTGGGATTGTTTGATGGGGGGCTGTGTAGAGGGAGCTTTACTCTGTATCTAACCCCGTGCTGTACCTGTCCTGGGAGTGTTTGATGGGGACAGTGTAGAGGGAGCTTTACTCTGTATCTAACCCCGTGCTGTATCTGTCCTGGGAGTTTTTGATGGGAGACAGTGTAGAGGGAGCTTTACTCTGTATCTAACCCCATGCTGTACCTGTCCTGGGAGTCTTTGATGGGGGACAGTGTAGAGGGAGCTTTACTTTGTATCTAACCCCGTGCTGTACCTGTCCTGGGAGTGTTTGATGGGGGGGACAGTGTAGAGGAAGCTTTACTCTGTATCTAACCCCGTGCTGTACCTGTCCTGGGAGTGTTTGATGGAGGGACAGTGTAGAGGGAGCTTTACTCTGTATCTAACCCCATGCTGTACCTGTCCTGGGAGTGTTTGATGGGGACAGTGTAGAGGGAGCTTTACTCTGTATCTAACCCCATGCTGTTCCTTTCCTGGGAGTGTTTGATGGGACACAGTGTAGAGGGAGCTTTACTCTGTATCTAACCCCGTGCTATACCTGTCCTGGGAGTGTTTGATGGGGGGACAGTGTAGAGGGAGCTTTACTCTGTATCTAACCCCATGCTGTTCCTGTCCTGGGAGTGTTTGATGGGACACAGTGTAGAGGGAGCTTTACTCTGTATCTAACCCCGTGCTATACCTGTCCTGGGAGTGTTTGATGGGGGACAGTGTAGAGGGAGCTTTACTCGGTATCTAACCCCATGCTGTTCCTGTCATGGGAGTGTTTGATGGCGACAGTGTAGAGGGAGCTTTACTCTGTATCTAACCCCGTGCTGTACCTGTCCTGGGAGTGTTTGATGGGGGGCTGTGTAGAGGGAGCTTTACTCTGTATCTAACCCCGTGCTGTACCTGTCCTGGGAGTGTTTGATGGGGACAGTGTAGAGGGAGCTTTACTCTGTATCTAACCCCGTGTTGTACCTGTCCTGGGAGTGTTTGATGGGGGGACAGTGTAGAGGGAGCTTTACTCTGTATCTAACCCCGTGCTGTACCTGTCCTGGGAGTGTTTGATGGGGGGACAGTGTAGAGGGAGCTTTACTCTGTATCTAACCCCGTGCTGTACCTGTCCTGGGAGTGTTCGATGGGGGGACAGTGTAGAGGGAGCTTTACTCTGTATCTAACCCCGTGCTGTACCTGTCCTGGGAGTGTTTGATGGGGACAGTGTAGAGGGAGCTTTACTCTGTATCTAACCCCGTGCTGTACCTGTCCTGGGAGTGTTTGATGGGGACAGTGTAGAGGCAGCTTTACTCTGTATCTAACCCCGTGCTGTACCTGTCCTGGGAGTGTTTGATGGGGACAGTGTAGAGGGAGCTTTACTCTGTATCTAACCCCGTGCTGTACCTGTCCTGGGAGTGTTTGATGGGGACAGTGTAGAGGCAGCTTTACTCTGTATCTAACCCCGTGCTGTACCTGTCCTGGGAGTGTTTGATGGGGGGACAGTGTAGAGGGAGCTTTACTCTGTATCTAACCCCGTGCTGTACCTGTCCTGGGAGTGTTTGATGGGGACAGTGTAGAGGGAGCTTTACTCTGTATCTAACCCTGTGCTGTCCCTGTCCTGGGAGTGTTTGATGGGGGGACAGTGTAGAGGGAGCTTTACTCTGTATCTAACCCCGTGCTGTACCTGTCCTGGGAGTGTTTGATGGGGGACAGTGTCGAGGGAGCTTTACTCTGTATCTAACCCTGTGCTGTACCTGTCCTGGGAGTGTTTGATGGGGGGACAGTGTAGAGGGAGCTTTACTCTGTATCTAACCCCGTGCTGTACCTGTCCTGGGAGTGTTTGATGGGGACAGTGTAGAGGGAGCTTTACTCTGTATCTAACCCCGTGCTGTACCTGTCCTGGGAGTGTTTGATGGGGGGCAGTGTAGAGGGAGCTTTACTCTGTATCTAACCCCGTGCTGTACCTGTCCTGGGAGTGTTTGATGGGGACAGTGTAGAGGGAGCTTTACTCTGTATCTAACCCCGTGCTGTATCTGTCCTGGGAGTGTTTGATGGGAGACAGTGTAGAGGGAGCTTTACTCTGTATCTAACCCGTGCTGTACCTGTCCTGGGAGCGTTTGATGGGGACAGTGTAGAGGGAGCTTTACTCTGTATCGAACCCCGTGCTGTACCTGTCCTGGGAGTGTTTGATGGGGACAGTGTAGAGGGCGCTTTACTCTGTATCTAACCCCGTGCTGTCCCTGTCCTGGGAGTGTTTGATGGGGGGACAGTGTAGAGGGAGCTTTACTCTGTATCTAACCCCGTGCTGTACCTGTCCTGGGAGTGTTTGATGGGGGACAGTGTCAAGGGAGCTTTACTCTGTATCTAACCCTGTGCTGTACCTCTCCTGGGAGTGTTTGATGGGGGGACAGTGTAGAGGGAGCTTTACTCTGTATCTAACCCCGTGCTGTACCTGTCCTGGGAGTGTTCGATGGGGACAGTGTAGAGGGAGCTTTACTCTGTATCTAACCCCGTGCTGTACCTGTCCTGGGATTGTTTGATGGGGGGCTGTGTAGAGGGAGCTTTACTCTGTATCTAACCCCGTGCTGTACCTGTCCTGGGAGTGTTTGATGGGGACAGTGTAGAGGGAGCTTTACTCTGTATCTAACCCCGTGCTGTATCTGTCCTGGGAGTTTTTGATGGGAGACAGTGTAGAGGGAGCTTTACTCTGTATCTAACCCCATGCTGTACCTGTCCTGGGAGTCTTTGATGGGGGACAGTGTAGAGGGAGCTTTACTTTGTATCTAACCCCGTGCTGTACCTGTCCTGGGAGTGTTTGATGGGGGGGACAGTGTAGAGGAAGCTTTACTCTGTATCTAACCCCGTGCTGTACCTGTCCTGGGAGTGTTTGATGGAGGGACAGTGTAGAGGGAGCTTTACTCTGTATCTAACCCCATGCTGTACCTGTCCTGGGAGTGTTTGATGGGGACAGTGTAGAGGGAGCTTTACTCTGTATCTAACCCCATGCTGTTCCTGTCCTGGGAGTGTTTGATGGGACACAGTGTAGAGGGAGCTTTACTCTGTATCTAACCCCGTGCTATACCTGTCCTGGGAGTGTTTGATGGGGGGACAGTGTAGAGGGAGCTTTACTCTGTATCTAACCCCATGCTGTTCCTGTCCTGGGAGTGTTTGATGGGACACAGTGTAGAGGGAGCTTTACTCTGTATCTAACCCCGTGCTATACCTGTCCTGGGAGTGTTTGATGGGGGACAGTGTAGAGGGAGCTTTACTCGGTATCTAACCCCATGCTGTTCCTGTCATGGGAGTGTTTGATGGCGACAGTGTAGAGGGAGCTTTACTCTGTATCTAACCCCGTGCTGTACCTGTCCTGGGAGTGTTTGATGGGGGGCTGCGTAGAGGGAGCTTTACTCTGTATCTAACCCCGTGCTGTACCTGTCCTGGGAGTGTTTGATGGGGACAGTGTAGAGGGAGCTTTACTCTGTATCTAACCCCGTGCTGTATCTGTCCTGGGAGTGTTTGATGGGAGACTGTGTAGAGGGAGCTTTACTCTGTATCTAACCCGTGCTGTACCTGTCCTGGGAGCGTTTGATGGGGACAGTGTAGAGGGAGCTTTACTCTGTATCTAACCCCATGCTGTACCTGTCCTGGGAGTGTTTGATGGGGACAGTGTAGAGGGAGCTTTACTCTGTATCTAACCCCGTGCTGTACCTGTCCTGGGAGTGTTTGATGGGGACAGTGTAGAGGGAGCTTTACTCTGTATCTAACCCCATGCTGTACCTGTCCTGGGAGTCTTTGATGGGGGACAGTGTAGAGGGAGCTTTACTTTGTATCTAACCCCGTGCTGTACCTGTCCTGGGAGTGTTTGATGGGGGGGACAGTGCAGAGGAAGCTTTACTCTGTATCTAACCCCGTGCTGTACCTGTCCTGGGAGTGTTTGATGGAGGGACAGTGTAGAGGGAGCTTTACTCTGTATCTAACCCCATGCTGTACCTGTCCTGGGAGTGTTTGATGGGGACAGTGTAGAGGGAGCTTTACTCTGTATCTAACCCCATGCTGTTCCTGTCCTGGGAGTGTTTGATGGGACACAGTGTAGAGGGAGCTTTACTCTGTATCTAACCCCGTGCTATACCTGTCCTGGGAGTGTTTGATGGGGGGACAGTGTAGAGGGAGCTTTACTCTGTATCTAACCCCATGCTTTTCCTGTCCTGGGAGTGTTTGATGGGACACAGTGTAGAGGGAGCTTTACTCTGTATCTAACCCCGTGCTATACCTGTCCTGGGAGTGTTTGATGGGGGACAGTGTAGAGGGAGCTTTACTCTGTATCTAACCCCATGCTGTTCCTGTCCTGGGAGTGTTTGATGGCGACAGTGTAGAGGGAGCTTTACTCTGTATCTAACCCCGTGCTGTACCTGTCCTGGGGGTGTTTGATGGGGGACAGTGTAGAGGGAGCTTTACTGTGTATCTAATCCTGTGCTGTACCTGTCCTGGGGGTGTTTGATGGGGGACAGTGTAGAGGGAGCTTTACTGTGTATCTAACCCCGTGCTGTACCTGTCCTGGGAGTTTTTGATGGGGGACAGTGTAGAGGGAGCTTTACTCTGTATCTAACCCCGTGCTGTACCTGTCCTGGGGGTGTTTGATGGGGGACAGTGTAGAGGGACCTTTACTGTGTATCTAACCCTGTGCTGTACCTGTCCTGGGGGTGTTTGATGGGGACAGTGTAGAGGGATCTTTACTCTGTATCTAACTCCGTGCTGTACCTGTCCTGGGAGTGTTTGATGAGGGACAGTGTAGAGGGAGCTTTACTCTGTATCTAACCCCGTGCTGTACCTGTCCTGGGAGTGTTTGATGGGGGGACAGTGTAGAGGGCGCTTTACTCTGTATCTAACCCCGTGCTGTACCTGTCCTGGGAGTGTTTGATGGGGGGACAGTGTAGAGGGAGCTTTACTCTGTATCTAACCCTGTGCTGTACCTGTCCTGGGAGTGTTTGATGGGGGGCAGTGTAGAGGGAGCTTTACTCTGTATCTAACCCCGTGCTGTACCTGTCCTGGGAGTGTTGGATGGGGAACAGTGTAGAGGGAGCTTTACTCTGTATCTAACCCCGTGCTGTACCTGTCCTGGGAGTGTTTGATGGGGGGACAGTGTAGAGGGAGCTTTACTCTGTATCTAACCCCGTGCTGTACCTGTCCTGGGAGTGTTGGATGGGGAACAGTGTAGAGGGAGCTTTACTCTGTATCTAACCCCGTGCTGTACCTGTCCTGGGAGTGTTTGATGGGGGGACACTGTAGAGGGAGCTTTACTCTGTATCTAACCCCATGCTGTACCTGTCCTGGGAGTGTTTGATGGGGGACAGTGTAGAGGGAGCTTTACTCTGTATCTAACCCCGTGCTGTACCTGTCCTGGGAGTGTTTGATGGGGGACAGTGTAGAGGGAGCTTTACTCTGTATCTAACCCTGTGCTGTACCTGTCCTGGGACTGTTTGATGGGGGGACAGTGTAGAGGGAGCTTTACTCTGTATCTAACCCCGTGCCGTACCTGTCCTGGGAGTGTTTGATGGGGAACAGTGTAGAGGGAGCTTTACTCTGTATCTAACCCCGTGCTGTACCTATCCTGGGAGTGTTTGATGGGGGACAGTGTAGAGGGAGCTTTACTCTGTATCTAACCCCGTGCTGTACCTGTCCTGGGAGTGTTTGATGGGGACAGTGCAGAGGGAGCTTTACTCTGTATCTAATCCCGTGCTGTACCTGTCCTGGGAGTTTTTGATGGGGAACAGTGTAGAGGGAGCTTTACTCTGTATCTAACCCTGTGCTGTACCTGTCCTGGGAGTGTTTGATGGGAGACAGTGTAGAGGGAGCTTTACTCTGTATCTAACCCCGTGCTGTACCTGTCCTGGGAGTGTTTGATGGGGGGACAGTGTAGAGGGCGCTTTACTCTGTATCTAACCCCGTGCTGTACCTGTCCTGGGAGTGTTTGATGGGGGGACAGTGTAGAGGGAGCTTTACTCTGTATCTAACCCCGTGCTGTACCTGTCCTGGGAGTGTTTGATAGGGACAGTGTAGAGGGAGCTTTACTCTGTATCTAACCCCGTGCTGTACCTGTCCTGGGAGTGTTTGATGCGGACAGTGTAGAGGGATCTTTACTCTGTATCTAACTCCGTGCTGTACCTGTCCTGGGAGTGTTTGATGTGGGACAGTGTAGAGGGAGCTTTACTCTGTATCTAACCCTGTGCTGTACCTGTCCTGGGAGTGTTTGATGGGGGGACAGTGTAGAGGGAGCTTTACTCTGTATCTAATCCCGTGTTGTACCTGTCCTGGGAGTGTTTGATGGGGGGACAGTGTAGAGGGAGCTTTACTCTGTATCTAACCCCGTGCTGTACCTGTCCTGGGAGTGTTTGATGGGGGGACAGTGTAGAGGGAGCTTTACTCTGTATCTAACCCCGTGCTGTACCTGTCCTGGGAGTGTTTGATGGGGGGACAGTGTAGAGGGAGGTTTACTCTGTATCTAACCCCGTGCTGTACCTGTCCTGGGAGTGTTTGATGGGGACAGTGTAGAGGGAGCTTTACTCTGTATCTAACCCCGTGCTGTACCTGTCCTGGGAGTGTTTGATGGGGACAGTGTAGAGGCAGCTTTACTCTGTATCTAACCCCGTGCTGTACCTGTCCTGGGAGTGTTTGATGGGGACAGTGTAGAGGGAGCTTTACTCTGTATCTAACCCCGTGCTGTACCTGTCCTGGGAGTGTTTGATGGGGACAGTGTAGAGGCAGCTTTACTCTGTATCTAACCCCGTGCTGTACCTGTCCTGGGAGTGTTTGATGGGGGGACAGTGTAGAGGGAGCTTTACTCTGTATCTAACCCCGTGCTGTACCTGTCCTGGGAGTGTTTGATGGGGACAGTGTAGAGGGAGCTTTACTCTGTATCTAACCCTGTGCTGTCCCTGTCCTGGGAGTGTTTGATGGGGGGACAGTGTAGAGGGAGCTTTACTCTGTATCTAACCCCGTGCTGTACCTGTCCTGGGAGTGTTTGATGGGGGACAGTGTCGAGGGAGCTTTACTCTGTATCTAACCCTGTGCTGTACCTGTCCTGGGAGTGTTTGATGGGGGGACAGTGTAGAGGGAGCTTTACTCTCTATCTAACCCCGTGCTGTACCTGTCCTGGGAGTGTTTGATGGGGACAGTGTAGAGGGAGCTTTACTCTGTATCTAACCCCGTGCTGTACCTGTCCTGGGAGTGTTTGATGGGGGGCAGTGTTGAGGGAGCTTTACTCTGTATCTAACCCCGTGCTGTACCTATCCTGGGAGTGTTTGATGGGGACAGTGTAGAGGGAGCTTTACTCTGTATCTAACCCCGTGCTGTATCTGTCCTGGGAGTGTTTGATGGGAGACAGTGTAGAGGGAGCTTTACTCTGTATCTAACCCGTGCTGTACCTGTCCTGGGAGCGTTTGATGGGGACAGTGTAGAGGGAGCTTTACTCTGTATCTAACCCCGTGCTGTACCTGTCCTGGGAGTGTTTGATGGGGACAGTGTAGAGGGAGCTTTACTCTGTATCTAACCCCGTGCTGTACCTGTCCTGGGAGTGTTTGATGGGGACAGTGTAGAGGGAGCTTTACTCTGTATCTAACCCCGTGCTGTACCTGTCCTGGGAGTGTTTGATGGGGACAGTGTAGAGGCAGCTTTACTCTGTACCTAACCCCGTGCTGTACCTGTCCTGGGAGTGTTTGATGGGGGGACAGTGTAGAGGGAGCTTTACTCTGTATCTAACCCCGTGCTGTACCTGTCCTGGGAGTGTTTGATGGGGACAGTGTAGAGGGCGCTTTACTCTGTATCTAACCCCGTGCTGTCCCTGTCCTGGGAGTGTTTGATGGGGGGACAGTGTAGAGGGAGCTTTACTCTGTATCTAACCCCGTGCTGTACCTGTCCTGGGAGTGTTTGATGGGACACAGTGTAGAGGGAGCTTTACTCTGTATCTAACCCCGTGCTATACCTGTCCTGGGAGTGTTTGATGGGGGGACAGTGTAGAGGGAGCTTTACTCTGTATCTAACCCCATGCTGTTCCTGTCCTGGGAGTGTTTGATGGGACACAGTGTAGAGGGAGCTTTACTCTGTATCTAACCCCGTGCCATACCTGTCCTGGGAGTGTTTGATGGGGGACAGTGTAGAGGGAGCTTTACTCTGTATCTAAGCCTGTGCTGTACCTGTCCTGGGAGTGTTTGATGGGGGGACAGTGTAGAGGGAGCTTTACTCTGTATCAAACCCCATGCTGTTCCTGTCCTGGGAGTGTTTGATGGCGACAGTGTAGAGGGAGCTTTACTCTGTATCTAACCCCGTGCTGTACCTGTCCTGGGGGTGTTTGATGGGGGACAGTGTAGAGGGAGCTTTACTGTGTATCTAACCCTGTGCTGTACCTGTCCTGGGGGTGTTTGATGGGGGACAGTGTAGAGGGAGCTTTACTGTGTATCTAACCCCGTGCTGTACCTGTCCTGGGAGTTTTTGATGGGGGACAGTGTAGAGGGAGCTTTACTCTGTATCTAACCCCGTGCTGTACCTGTCCTGGGGGTGTTTGATGGGGGACAGTGTAGAGGGAGCTTTACTGTGTATCTAACCCTGTGCTGTACCTGTCCTGGGAGTGTTTGATGGGGACAGTGGAGAGGGATATTTACTCTGTATCTAACTCCGTGCTGTACCTGTCCTGGGAGTGTTTGATGGGGGACAGTGTAGAGGGAGCTTTACTCTGTATCTAACCCCGTGCTGTACCTGTCCTGGGAGTGTTTGATGGGGGGACAGTGTAGAGGGCGCTTTACTCTGTATCTAACCCCGTGCTGTACCTGTCCTGGGAGTGTTTGATGGGGGGACAGTGTAGAGGGAGCTTTACTCTGTATCTAACCCCGTGCTGTACCTGTCCTGGGAGTGTTTGATGGGGGGCAGTGTAGAGGGAGCTTTACTCTGTATCTAACCCCGTGCTGTACCTGTCCTGGGAGTGTTGGATGGGGAACAGTGTAGAGGGAGCTTTACTCTGTATCTAACCCCGTGCTGTACCTGTCCTGGGAGTGTTTGATGGGGGGACAGTGTAGAGGAAGCTTTACTCTGTATCTAACCCCGTGCTGTACCTGTCCTGGGAGTGTTTGATGGGGGGCAGTGTAGAGGGAGCTTTACTCTGTATCTAACCCCGTGCTGTACCTGTCCTGGGAGTGTTGGATGGGGAACAGTGTAGAGGGAGCTTTACTCTGTATCTAACCCCGTGCTGTACCTGTCCTGGGAGTGTTTGATGGGGGGACAGTGTAGAGGGAGCTTTACTCTGTATCTAACCCCGTGCCGTACCTGTCCTGGGAGTGTTTGATGGGGAACAGTGTAGAGGGAGCTTTACTCTGTATCTAACCCCGTGCTGTACCTATCCTGGGAGTGTTTGATGGGGGAAAGTGTAGAGGGAGCTTTACTCTGTATCTAACCCCGTGCTGTACCTGTCCTGGGAGTGTTTGATGGGGACAGTGCAGAGGGAGCTTTACTCTGTATCTAATCCCGTGCTGTACCTGTCCTGGGAGTGTTTGATGGGGGACAGTGTAGAGGGAGCTTTACTCTGTATCTAATCCCGTGCTGTACCTGTCCTGGGAGTTTTTGATGGGGAACAGTGTAGAGGGAGCTTTACTCTGTATCTAACCCTGTGCTATACCTGTCCTGGGAGTGTTTGATGGGGACAGTGTAGAGGGAGCTTTACTCTGTATCTAACCCCGTGCTGTACCTGTCCTGGGAGTGTTTGATGGGGGGACAGTGTAGAGGGCGCTTTACTCTGTATCTAACCCCGTGCTGTACCTGTCCTGGGAGTGTTTGATGGGGGGACAGTGTAGAGGGAGCTTTACTCTGTATCTAACCCCGTGCTGTACCTGTCCTGGGAGTGTTTGATAGGGACAGTGTAGAGGGAGCTTTACTCTGTATCTAACCCCGTGCTGTACCTGTCCTGGGAGTGTTTGATGCGGACAGTGTAGAGGGATCTTTACTCTGTATCTAACTCCGTGCTGTACCTGTCCTGGGAGTGTTTGATGGGGGGACAGTGTAGAGGGCGCTTTACTCTGTATCTAACCCCGTGCTGTACCTGTCCTGGGAGTGTTTGATGGGGGGACAGTGTAGAGGGAGCTTTACTCTGTATCTAACCCCGTGCTGTACCTGTCCTGGGAGTGTTTGATGGGGGACAGTGTAGAGGGAGCTTTACTCTGTATCTAACCCCGTGCTGTACGTGTCCTGGGAGTGTTGGATGGGGAACAGTGTAGAGGGAGCTTTACTCTGTATCTAACCCCGTGCTGTACCTGTCCTGGGAGTGTTTGATGGGGGGACAGTGTAGAGGGAGCTTTACTCTGTATCTAACCCCGTGCTGTACCTGTCCTGGGAGTGTTTGATGGGGGACAGTGTAGAGGGAGCTTTACTCTGTATCTAACCCCGTGCTGTACCTGTCCTGGGAGTGTTTGATGGGGGACAGTGTAGAGGGAGCTTTACTCTGTATCTAACCCCGTGCTGTACCTGTCCTGGGACTGTTTGATGGGGGGACAGTGTAGAGGGAGCTTTACTCTGTATCTAACCCCGTGCCGTACCTGTCCTGGGAGTGTTTGATGGGGAACAGTGTAGAGGGAGCTTTACTCTGTATCTAACCCCGTGCTGTACCTGTCCTGGGAGTGTTTGATGGGGGACAGTGTAGAGGGAGCTTTACTCTGTATCTAACCCCGTGCTGTACCTGTCCTGGGAGTGTTTGATGGGGACAGTGTAGAGGGAGCTTTACTCTGTATCTAACCCCGTGCTGTACCTGTCCTGGGAGTTTTTGATGGGGAACAGTGTAGAGGGAGCTTTACTCTGTATCTAACCCTGTGCTGTACCTGTCCTGGGAGTGTTTGATGGGGGGGACAGTGTAGAGGGAGCTTTACTCTGTATCTAACCCCGTGCTGTACCTGTCCTGGGAGTGTTTGATGGGGACAGTGTAGAGGGAGCTTTACTCTGTATCTAACCCCGTGCTGTACCTGTCCTGGGAGTGTTTGATGGGGGGACAGTGTAGAGGGAGCTTTACTCTGTATCTAACCCCGTGCTGTATCTGTCCTGGGAGTGTTTGATGGGGGACAGTGTAGTGGGAGCTTTACTCTATATCTAACCCCGTGCTGTACCTGTCCTGGGAGTGTTTGATGGGGGGACAGTGTAGAGGGAGCTTTACTCTGTATCTAACCCCGTGCTGTACCTGTCCTGGGAGTGTTTGATGGGGACAGTGGAGAGGGAGCTTTACTCTGTATCTAACCCCGTGCTGTACCTGACCTGGGAGTGTTTGATGGGGGACAGTGTAGTGGGAGCTTTACTCTGTATCTAACCCCATGCTGTACCTGTCCTGGGAGTGTTTGATGGGGACAGTGTAGACAGAGCTTTACTCTGTATTAACCCCGTGCTGTACCTGTCCTGGGAGTGTTTGATGGGGGGACAGTGTAGAGGGAGCTTTACTCTGTATCTAACCCCGTGCTGTACCTGTCCTGGGGGTGTTTGATGGGGGACAGTGTAGAGGGAGCTTTACTGTGTATCTAACCCTGTGCTGTACCTGTCCTGGGGGTGTTTGATGGGGGACAGTGTAGAGGGAGCTTTACTGTGTATCTAACCCCGAGCTGTACCTGTCCTGGGTGTTTTTGATGGGGGACAGTGTAGAGGGAGCTTTACTCTGTATCTAACCCCGTGCTGTACCTGTCCTGGGGGTGTTTGATGGGGGACAGTGTAGAGGGAGCTTTACTGTGTATCTAACCCTGTGCTGTACCTGTCCTGGGAGTGTTTGATGGGGACAGTGTAGAGGGATATTTACTCTGTATCTAACTCCGTGCTGTACCTGTCCGGGGAGTGTTTGATGGGGGACAATGTAGAGGGAGCTTTACTCTGTATCTAACCCCGTGCTGTACCTGTCCTGGGAGTGTTTGATGGGGGGACAGTGTAGAGGGCGCTTTACTCTGTATCTAACCCCGTGCTGTACCTGTCCTGGGAGTGTTTGATGGGGGGACAGTGTAGAGGGAGCTTTACTCTGTATCTAACCCCGTGCTGTACCTGTCCTGGGAGTGTTTGATGGGGGGCAGTGTAGAGGGAGCTTTACTCTGTATCTAACCCCGTGCTGTACCTGTCCTGGGAGTGTTGGATGGGGAACAGTGTAGAGGGAGCTTTACTCTGTATCTAACCCCGTGCTGTACCTGTCCTGGGAGTGTTTGATGGGGGGACAGTGTAGAGGGAGCTTTACTCTGTATCTAACCCCGTGCTGTACCTGTCCTGGGAGTGTTTGATGGGGGGCAGTGTAGAGGGAGCTTTACTCTGTATCTAACCCCGTGCTGTACCTGTCCTGGGAGTGTTGGATGGGGAACAGTGTAGAGGGAGCTTTACTCTGTATCTAACCCCGTGCTGTACCTGTCCTGGGAGTGTTTGATGGGGGGACAGTGTAGAGGGAGCTTTACTCTGTATCTAACCCCGTGCCGTACCTGTCCTGGGAGTGTTTGATGGGGAACAGTGTAGAGGGAGCTTTACTCTGTATCTAACCCCGTGCTGTACCTATCCTGGGAGTGTTTGATGGGGGACAGTGTAGAGGGAGCTTTACTCTGTATCTAACCCCGTGCTGTACCTGTCCTGGGAGTGTTTGATGGGGACAGTGCAGAGGGAGCTTTACTCTGTATCTAATCCCGTGCTGTACCTGTCCTGGGAGTTTTTGATGGGGAACAGTGTAGAGGGAGCTTTACTCTGTATCTAACCCTGTGCTGTACCTGTCCTGGGAGTGTTTGATGGGGACAGTGTAGAGGGAGCTTTACTCTGTATCTAATCCCGTGCTGGACCTGTCCTGGGAGTGTTTGATGGGGGACAGTGTAGAGGGAGCTTTACTCTGTATCTAACCCCGTGCTGTACCTGTCCTGGGAGTGTTTGATGGGGACAGTGCAGAGGGAGCTTTACTCTGTATCTAATCCCGTGCTGTACCTGTCCTGGGAGTTTTTGATGGGGAACAGTGTAGAGGGAGCTTTACTCTGTATCTAACCCTGTGCTATACCTGTCCTGGGAGTGTTTGATGGGGACAGTGTAGAGGGAGCTTTACTCTGTATCTAACCCCGTGCTGTACCTGTCCTGGGAGTGTTTGATGGGGGGACAGTGTAGAGGGCGCTTTACTCTGTATCTAACCCCGTGCTGTACCTGTCCTGGGAGTGTTTGATGGGGGGACAGTGTAGAGGGAGCTTTACTCTGTATCTAACCCCGTGCTGTACCTGTCCTGGGAGTCTTTGATAGGGACAGTGTAGAGGGAGCTTTACTCTGTATCTAACTCCGTGCTGTACCTGTCCTGGGAGTGTTTGATGGGGGGACAGTGTAGAGGGCGCTTTACTCTGTATCTAACCCCGTGCTGTACCTGTCCTGGGAGTGTTTGATGGGGGGACAGTGTAGAGGGAGCTTTACTCTGTATCTAACCCCGTGCTGTACCTGTCCTGGGAGTGTTTGATGGGGGACAGTGTAGAGAGAGCTTTACTCTGTATCTAACCCCGTGCTGTACGTGTCCTGGGAGTGTTGGATGGGGAACAGTGTAGAGGGAGCTTTACTCTGTATCTAACCCCGTGCTGTACCTGTCCTGGGAGTGTTTGATGGGGGGACAGTGTAGAGGGAGCTTTACTCTGTATCTAACCCCGTGCTGTACCTGTCCTGGGAGTGTTTGATGGGGGACAGTGTAGAGGGAGCTTTACTCTGTATCTAACCCCGTGCTGTACCTGTCCTGGGAGTGTTTGATGGGGGACAGTGTAGAGGGAGCTTTACTCTGTATCTAACCCCGTGCTGTACCTGTCCTGGGACTGTTTGATGGGGGGACAGTGTAGAGGGAGCTTTACTCTGTATCTAACCCCGTGCCGTACCTGTCCTGGGAGTGTTTGATGGGGAACAGTGTAGAGGGAGCTTTACTCTGTATCTAACCCCGTGCTGTACCTGTCCTGGGAGTGTTTGATGGGGGACAGTGTAGAGGGAGCTTTACTCTGTATCTAACCCCGTGCTGTACCTGTCCTGGGAGTGTTTGATGGGGACAGTGTAGAGGGAGCTTTACTCGGTATCTAACCCCGTGCTGTACCTGTCCTGGGAGTTTTTGATGGGGAACAGTGTAGAGGGAGCTTTACTCTGTATCTAACCCTGTGCTGTACCTGTCCTGGGAGTGTTTGATGGGGGGGACAGTGTAGAGGGAGCTTTACTCTGTATCTAACCCCGTGCTGTACCTGTCCTGGGAGTGTTTGATGGGGACAGTGTAGAGGGAGCTTTACTCTGTATCTAACCCCGTGCTGTACCTGTCCTGGGAGTGTTTGATGGGGGGACAGTGTAGAGGGAGCTTTACTCTGTATCTAACCCCGTGCTGTATCTGTCCTGGGAGTGTTTGATGGGGGACAGTGTAGTGGGAGCTTTACTCTGTATCTAACCCCGTGCTGTACCTGTCCTGGGAGTGTTTGATGGGGGGACAGTGTAGAGGGAGCTTTACTCTCTATCTAACCCCGTGCTGTACCTGTCCTGGGAGTGTTTGATGGGGACAGTGGAGAGGGAGCTTTACTCTGTATCTAACCCCGTGCTGTATCTGTCCTGGGAGTGTTTGATGGGGGACAGTGTAGTGGGAGCTTTACTCTGTATCTAACCCCGTGCTGTACCTGACCTGGGAGTGTTTGATGGGGGACAGTGTAGTGGGAGCTTTACTCTGTATCTAACCCCATGCTGTACCTGTCCTGGGAGTGTTTGATGGGGACAGTGTAGACAGAGCTTTACTCTGTATTAACCCCGTGCTGTACCTGTCCTGGGAGTGGTTGATGGGGGGACAGTGTAGAGGGAGCTTTACTCTGTATCTAACCCTGTGCTGTACCTGTCCTGGGAGTGTTTGATGGGGGACAGTGTAGAGGGAGCTTTACTCTGTATCTAACCCCATGCTGTACCTGTCCTGGGAGTGTTTGATGGGGACAGTGTAGAGGGAGCTTTACTCTGTATCTAACCCCGTGCTGGACCTGTCCTGGGAGTGTTTGATAGGGACAGTGTAGAGAGAGCTTTACTCTGTATCTAACCCCGTGCTGTACCTGTCCAGGGAGTGCTTGATGGGGGGACAGTGTAGAGGGAGCTTTACTCTGTATCTAACCCCGTGCTATATCTGTCCTGGGAGTGTGTGATGGGGGACAGTGTAGAGGGAGGTTTACTCTGTATCTAACCCTGTGCTGTACCTGTCCTCGAGTGTTTGATGGGGGGACAGTGTAGAGGGAGCTTTACTCTGTATCTAACCCTGTGCTGTACCTGTCCTGGGACTGTTTGATGGGGGGACAGTGTAGAGGGAGCTTTACTCTGTATCTAACCCCGTGCTGTACCTGTCCTGGGAGTGTTTGATGGGGACAGTGTACATAAGAACATAAGAACATAAGAAATAGGAGCAGGAGTAGGCCATCTGGCCCTTCGAGCCTGCCCCGCCATTCAATAAGATCATGGCTGATCTGTCGTGACTCAGCTCCACCTTCCCGCCCTCTCCCCATAACCCTTAATCCCTTCTCTTATCAAAAACCCATCAACCCGTTTCTTAAAAATATTTAGCGAGGCAGCCTCCACCACTTCAACGGGCAGAGAATTCCAGAGATTCACCACCCTTTGAGTGAAGAAGTTCCTCCTCAACTCTGTTCTAAACCGCCCCCCCTTTATCTTGAGGCTGTGCCCCCTAGTCCTACTGTCTTTTTTGAGCGGGAACAGTCTCTCCACCTCTATCCTATCCATCCCATTCATCATCTTATACGTCTCAATGAGATCTCCCCTCATTCTTCTAAACTCTAACGAGTACAAGCCTAGTTTATTCAGCCTCTCCTCATAGCTCAATCCCCTCAACTCCGGTATCAGCCTAGTAAACCTCCTCTGCACTCCCTCCAGGGCCAAAACATCCTTGCGCAGGTGCGGCGCCCAAAACTGCACACAGTACTCCGTGCTGTACCTGTCCTGGGAGTGTTTGATGGGGAACAGTGTAGAGGAAGCTTTACTCTGTATCTAACCCCGTGCTGTACCTGTCCTGGGAGTGTTTGATGGGGGACAGTGTAGAGGGAGCTTTACTCTGTATCTAACCCCGTGCTGTACCTGTCCTGGGAGTGTTTGATGGGGGACAGTGTAGAGGGAGCTTTACTCTGTATCTAACCCCGTGCTGTACCTGTCCTGGGAGTGTTTGATGGGGGGACAGTGTAGAGGGAGCTTTACTCTGTATCTAACCCCGTGCTGTACCTGTCCTGGGAGTGTTTGATGGGGGGCAGTGTAGAGGGAGCTTTACTCTGTATCTAACCCCGTGCTGTACCTGTCCTGGGAGTGTTGGATGGGGAACAGTGTAGAGGGAGCTTTACTCTGTATCTAACCCCGTGCTGTACCTGTCCTGGGAGTGTTTGATGGGGGGACAGTGTAGAGGGAGCTTTACTCTGTATCTAACCCCGTGCCGTACCTGTCCTGGGAGTGTTTGATGGGGAACAGTGTAGAGGGAGCTTTACTCTGTATCTAACCCCGTGCTGTACCTATCCTGGGAGTGTTTGATGGGGGACAGTGTAGAGGGAGCTTTACTCTGTATCTAACCCCGTGCTGTACCTGTCCTGGGAGTGTTTGATGGGGACAGTGCAGAGGGAGCTTTACTCTGTATCTAATCCCGTGCTGTACCTGTCCTGGGAGTTTTTGATGGGGAACAGTGTAGAGGGAGCTTTACTCTGTATCTAACCCTGTGCTGTACCTGTCCTGGGAGTGTTTGATGGGGACAGTGTAGAGGGAGCTTTACTCTGTATCTAATCCCGTGCTGGACCTGTCCTGGGAGTGTTTGATGGGGGACAGTGTAGAGGGAGCTTTACTCTGTATCTAACCCCGTGCTGTACCTGTCCTGGGAGTGTTTGATGGGGACAGTGCAGAGGGAGCTTTACTCTGTATCTAATCCCGTGCTGTACCTGTCCTGGGAGTTTTTGATGGGGAACAGTGTAGAGGGAGCTTTACTCTGTATCTAACCCTGTGCTATACCTGTCCTGGGAGTGTTTGATGGGGACAGTGTAGAGGGAGCTTTACTCTGTATCTAACCCCGTGCTGTACCTGTCCTGGGAGTGTTTGATGGGGGGACAGTGTAGAGGGCGCTTTACTCTGTATCTAACCCCGTGCTGTACCTGTCCTGGGAGTGTTTGATGGGGGGACAGTGTAGAGGGAGCTTTACTCTGTATCTAACCCCGTGCTGTACCTGTCCTGGGAGTCTTTGATAGGGACAGTGTAGAGGGAGCTTTACTCTGTATCTAACTCCGTGCTGTACCTGTCCTGGGAGTGTTTGATGGGGGGACAGTGTAGAGGGCGCTTTACTCTGTATCTAACCCCGTGCTGTACCTGTCCTGGGAGTGTTTGATGGGGGGACAGTGTAGAGGGAGCTTTACTCTGTATCTAACCCCGTGCTGTACCTGTCCTGGGAGTGTTTGATGGGGGACAGTGTAGAGAGAGCTTTACTCTGTATCTAACCCCGTGCTGTACGTGTCCTGGGAGTGTTGGATGGGGAACAGTGTAGAGGGAGCTTTACTCTGTATCTAACCCCGTGCTGTACCTGTCCTGGGAGTGTTTGATGGGGGGACAGTGTAGAGGGAGCTTTACTCTGTATCTAACCCCGTGCTGTACCTGTCCTGGGAGTGTTTGATGGGGGACAGTGTAGAGGGAGCTTTACTCTGTATCTAACCCCGTGCTGTACCTGTCCTGGGAGTGTTTGATGGGGGACAGTGTAGAGGGAGCTTTACTCTGTATCTAACCCCGTGCTGTACCTGTCCTGGGACTGTTTGATGGGGGGACAGTGTAGAGGGAGCTTTACTCTGTATCTAACCCCGTGCCGTACCTGTCCTGGGAGTGTTTGATGGGGAACAGTGTAGAGGGAGCTTTACTCTGTATCTAACCCCGTGCTGTACCTGTCCTGGGAGTGTTTGATGGGGGACAGTGTAGAGGGAGCTTTACTCTGTATCTAACCCCGTGCTGTACCTGTCCTGGGAGTGTTTGATGGGGACAGTGTAGAGGGAGCTTTACTCGGTATCTAACCCCGTGCTGTACCTGTCCTGGGAGTTTTTGATGGGGAACAGTGTAGAGGGAGCTTTACTCTGTATCTAACCCTGTGCTGTACCTGTCCTGGGAGTGTTTGATGGGGGGGACAGTGTAGAGGGAGCTTTACTCTGTATCTAACCCCGTGCTGTACCTGTCCTGGGAGTGTTTGATGGGGACAGTGTAGAGGGAGCTTTACTCTGTATCTAACCCCGTGCTGTACCTGTCCTGGGAGTGTTTGATGGGGGGACAGTGTAGAGGGAGCTTTACTCTGTATCTAACCCCGTGCTGTATCTGTCCTGGGAGTGTTTGATGGGGGACAGTGTAGTGGGAGCTTTACTCTGTATCTAACCCCGTGCTGTACCTGTCCTGGGAGTGTTTGATGGGGGGACAGTGTAGAGGGAGCTTTACTCTCTATCTAACCCCGTGCTGTACCTGTCCTGGGAGTGTTTGATGGGGACAGTGGAGAGGGAGCTTTACTCTGTATCTAACCCCGTGCTGTATCTGTCCTGGGAGTGTTTGATGGGGGACAGTGTAGTGGGAGCTTTACTCTGTATCTAACCCCGTGCTGTACCTGACCTGGGAGTGTTTGATGGGGGACAGTGTAGTGGGAGCTTTACTCTGTATCTAACCCCATGCTGTACCTGTCCTGGGAGTGTTTGATGGGGACAGTGTAGACAGAGCTTTACTCTGTATTAACCCCGTGCTGTACCTGTCCTGGGAGTGGTTGATGGGGGGACAGTGTAGAGGGAGCTTTACTCTGTATCTAACCCTGTGCTGTACCTGTCCTGGGAGTGTTTGATGGGGGACAGTGTAGTGGGAGCTTTACTCTGTATCTAACCCCATGCTGTACCTGTCCTGGGAGTGTTTGATGGGGACAGTGTAGAGGGAGCTTTACTCTGTATCTAACCCCGTGCTGGACCTGTCCTGGGAGTGTTTGATAGGGACAGTGTAGAGAGAGCTTTACTCTGTATCTAACCCCGTGCTGTACCTGTCCAGGGAGTGCTTGATGGGGGGACAGTGTAGAGGGAGCTTTACTCTGTATCTAACCCCGTGCTATATCTGTCCTGGGAGTGTGTGATGGGGGACAGTGTAGAGGGAGGTTTACTCTGTATCTAACCCTGTGCTGTACCTGTCCTCGAGTGTTTGATGGGGGGACAGTGTAGAGGGAGCTTTACTCTGTATCTAACCCTGTGCTGTACCTGTCCTGGGACTGTTTGATGGGGGGACAGTGTAGAGGGAGCTTTACTCTGTATCTAACCCCGTGCTGTACCTGTCCTGGGAGTGTTTGATGGGGACAGTGTACATAAGAACATAAGAACATAAGAAATAGGAGCAGGAGTAGGCCATCTGGCCCTTCGAGCCTGCCCCGCCATTCAATAAGATCATGGCTGATCTGTCGTGACTCAGCTCCACCTTCCCGCCCTCTCCCCATAACCCTTAATCCCTTCTCTTATCAAAAACCCATCAACCCGTTTCTTAAAAATATTTAGCGAGGCAGCCTCCACCACTTCAACGGGCAGAGAATTCCAGAGATTCACCACCCTTTGAGTGAAGAAGTTCCTCCTCAACTCTGTTCTAAACCGCCCCCCCTTTATCTTGAGGCTGTGCCCCCTAGTCCTACTGTCTTTTTTGAGCGGGAACAGTCTCTCCACCTCTATCCTATCCATCCCATTCATCATCTTATACGTCTCAATGAGATCTCCCCTCATTCTTCTAAACTCTAACGAGTACAAGCCTAGTTTATTCAGCCTCTCCTCATAGCTCAATCCCCTCAACTCCGGTATCAGCCTAGTAAACCTCCTCTGCACTCCCTCCAGGGCCAAAACATCCTTGCGCAGGTGCGGCGCCCAAAACTGCACACAGTACTCCGTGCTGTACCTGTCCTGGGAGTGTTTGATGGGGAACAGTGTAGAGGAAGCTTTACTCTGTATCTAACCCCGTGCTGTACCTGTCCTGGGAGTGTTTGATGGGGGACAGTGTAGAGGGAGCTTTACTCTGTATCTAACCCCGTGCTGTACCTGTCCTGGGAGTGTTTGATTATTCATCATGTGGGTTTGCCGGCGTTGGACTGGCGTAAACACAGTAAAAAGTCTGACAACACCAGGTTTTAGTCCAACCGATTTATTTGATAATATTCTCACAAGCAAGCAAGCTTTCGAGGTTACCCTCTTCGTCAGGTGAATGGAGAGTTCTGACCTCAGACAGACACAGCATATAAAGCACAGGCAGTTGCTGATGAGAATGCGAATCCTTACACCTAACCTGCTGTTCAAGTCTTAAAGTGGCTGATAACGTGAGTGGAAGGAGCACTGATCACAGTTTAAAGAGATGTGTATTGTCTCCAGACAGTACAGTAAGTGAGGTTTTGCAAACCCAGGCAAGTCACGGGGGTTACAGATAGTGCGACATGAACCCAAGATCCCTGTTGAGACCGTCCTCATGTGTGCGGAACTTGGCTATCAGTCTCTGTTCAGCGACTCTGCGCTGTCGTGTGTCATGAAGGCCGCCTTGGAGAATGCTTACCCGAAGGTCAGAGGCTGAATGCCCGTGACCGCTGAAGTGTTCGCCCACAGGAAGGGAACAGTCTTGCCTGGTGACTGTCGAGCGATGTTCATTCATCCGTTGTCGTAGCGTCTGCATGGTCTCCCCAATGTACCATGCTTCGGGACATCCTTTCTTGCAACGTATCAGGTAGACAATGTTGGCCGAGTTGCAAGAGTATTTACCATGTACCTGGTGGATGGTATTCTCACGTGTGATGATGGTATCCATGTCGATGATCCGGCATGTCTTGCAGAGGTTGCTGTGGCAGGGTTGTGTGGTATTGTGGTCACTGTTCTCCTGAAGGCTGGGTAGTTTGCTGCGAACAATGGTCTGTTTGAGGTTGTGTGGTTGTCTGAAAGCAAGAAGTGGGGGTGTGGGGATAGCCCTGGCGAGATGTTTGTCTTCATCTTCTCCGGAGTCTTGAAGACTCCGGAGAAGATGTCGTAGCTTCTCCGCTCTGGGGAAGTACTGGACGACGAAGGGTACTCTGTCCATTGTGTCCCGTGTTTGCCTTCTGAGGAGATCGGTGCGGTTTTTTGCTGTGGCACATCGGAACTGCCGATCTATGAGTCGAGCACCATATCCTGTTCTTATGAGGGCATCTTTCAGGGTCTGGATACATTACTCTGTATCTAATCCTGTGCTGTACCTGTCCTGGGAGTGTTTGATGGGGGACAGTGTAGAGGGAGGTTTACTCTGTATCTAACCCCGTGCTGTACCTGTCCTGGGAGTGTTTGATGGGGGACAGTGTAGAGGGAGGTTTACTCTGTATCTAACCCTGTGCTGTACCTGTCCTGGGAGTGTTTGATGGGGGGACAGTGTAGAGGGAGCTTTACTCTGTATCTAACCCCGTGCTATATCTGTCCTGGGAGTGTTTGATGGGGGAAAGTGTAGAGGGAGCTTTACTCTGTATCTAACCCCGTGCTGTACCTGTCCTGGGAGTGCTTGATGGGGGGACAGTGTAGAGGGAGCTTTACTCTGTATCTAACCCTGTGCTGTACCTGTCCTGGGAGTGTTTGATGGGGGGGACAGTGTAGAGGGAGCTTTACTCTGTATCTAACCCCGTGCTGTACCTGTCCTGGGAATGTTTGATGGGGGGACAGTGTCGAGGGAGCTTTACTCTGTATCTAAGCCTGTGCTGTACCTGTCCTGGGAGTGTTTGATGGGAGGACAGTGTAGAGGGAGCTTTATTCTGTATCTAACCCGGTGCTGTACCTGTCCTGGGAGTGTTTGATGGGGGGGACAGTGTAGAGGGAGCTTTACTCTGTATCTGACCCCGTACTGTACCTGTCCTGGGAGTGTTTGTTGGGGTGACAGTGTAGAGGGAGCTTTACTCTGTATCTAACCCTGTGCTGTACCTGTCCTGGGAGTGTTTGATGGTAAAAAGTCTGACAACACCAGGTTTTAGTCCAACCGATTTATTTGATAATATTCTCACAAGCTTTCGGGTTAGTCCCTTCATCAGGTGAATGGAGAGTTCTGGCCTCAGACAGAGCATATAAAGCACAGACAGTTTAGAGATTGCTGATTAGAATGCGAATCCTTACACCTAACCTGCTGTTCAAGTCTTAAAGTGGCTGATAATGTGAGTGGAAGGAGCACTGATCACAGTTTAAAGAGATGTGTGTTGTCTCCAGACAGTACAGTAAGTGAGGTTTGGGAGTGTTTGATGGGGTGACAGTGCAGAGGGAGCTTTACTCTGTATCTAACCCTGTGCTGTACCTGTCCTGGAGTATTTGATGGGTACAGTGTAGAGGGAGCTTTATTCTGTATCTAACCCTGTGCTGTACCTGTCCTGGGAGTGCTTGATGGGGGACAGTGTAGAGGGAGCTTTATTCTGTATCTAACCCCGTGCTGTTCCTGTCCTGGGAGTGTTTGATGGGGACAGTGTAGAGGGAGCTTTACTCTGTATCTAACCCCGTGCTGTACCTGTCCTGGGAGTGTTTGATGGGGACAGTGTAGAGGGAGCTTTACTCTGTATCTAACCCCGTGCTGTACCTGTCCTGGGAGTGTTTGATGGGGACAGTGTAGAGGGAGCTTTACTCTGTATCTAACCCCATGCTGTACCTGTCCTGGGAGTGTTTGATGGGGACAGTGTAGTGGGAGCTTTACTCTGTATCTAACCCCATGCTGTACCTGTCCTGTGAGTGTTTGATGGGGGACAGTGTAGAGGGAGCTTTACTCTGTATCTAACCCCGTGCTGTACCTGTCCTGGGAGTGTTTGATGAGGACAGTATAGAGGGAGCTCAGCTCTGTATGTAACCCCGTGCTGTACCTGTCCTGGGAGTGTTTGATGGGGGACAGTGTAGAGGGAGCTTTACTCTGTATCTAACCCCATGCTGTACCTGTCCTGTGAGTGTTTGATGGGGGACAGTGTAGAGGGAGCTTTACTCTGTATCTAACCCCGTGCTGTACCTGTCCTGGGAGTGTTTGATGGGGACAGTATAGAGGGAGCTCAGCTCTGTTTGTAACGCCGTGCTGTACCTGTCCTGGGAGTGTTTGATGGGGACAGTGTAGAGGGAGCTTTACTCTGTATCTAACCCTGTGCTGTACCTGTCCTGGGAGTGTTTGATGGGGGGACAGTGTAGAGGGAGCTTTACTCTGTATCTAACCCCGTGCTGTACCTGTCCTGGGAGTGTTTGATGGGGGGACAGTGTAGAGGGAGCTTTACTCTGTATCTAACCCCGTGCTGTACCTGTCCTGGGAGTGCTTGATGGGGGGACAGTGTAGAGGGAGCTTTACTCTGTATCTAACCCCGTGCTATATCTGTCCTGGGAGTGTTTGATGGGGGACAGTGTAGAGGGAGCTTTACTCTGTATCTAACCCTGTGCTGTACCTGTCCTGGGAGTGTTTGATGGGGGGACAGTGTAGAGGGAGCTTTACTCTGTATCTAACCCCGTGCTGTACCTGTCCTGGGAGTGTTTGATGGGGGACAGTGTAGAGGGAGCTTTACTCTGTATCTAACCCCGTGCTGTACCTGTCCTGGGAGTGCTTGATGGGGGGACAGTGTAGAGGGAGCTTTACTCTGTATCTAACCCTGTGCTGTACCTGTCCTGGGAGTGTTTGATGGGGACAGTGTAGAGGGAGCTTTACTCTGTATCGAACCCCGTGCTGTACCTGTCCTGGAAGTGTTTGATGGGGGGACAGCGTAGAGGGAGCTTTGCTCTGCCTCAGTTTCTGAAGCTGATTCCCTCTGGTGGAACAGAATGTGATAAACGAGAGTAGTCTATCTGCTTTTGTGTATATTTTTTCATGGGACCTGGGCAGCATTCGCTAAGCAATTTGCTGCCGATTCCTAACTGCCTTTGAACTGAGTGTCCTGCTTGCCTGGGGGGTGTGGGGGCGGGGGGGCGGTGTGTGTGCAGGGAGGTGGGAAGGAAGAAGGCGGTGGCAGTGGTAAAAACTGGACTCAGACTGGGTGAGGATGCTGATTTCCTTCCCTAAAGATGTGTTTTTCCCACAATTCCTGATAGTCGCACCATCACCATTATATTCCGGCTTCAGTAACTCCAATTCCATCAGCTGGAATTTGAACTCATTCCCCTGATCCTGGGTCTTGACCTTCCAGATCCAGTGCTATTAACATTACACCATCACCTCCCACTGACCACACGGCAGCCCCAAGACCAAGGACACTGAAAGAATTTCACATCAGTGAGATCCTAAATGGATATTTCTCATCAGTATTTACTGTTGAGAAAGGTCGGGGTGTTAGGGAACTTGGGGAAATAAATAGTGATGTCTTGAGGAGTGTACACATTACAGAGAAGGAGGTGCTGAAAGTCTTAAAGCACATCAAGGTAGATAAATCCCCGGGACCTGATGAGGTGTATCCCAGGACACTGGGGGAGGCTAGGGAGGAAATTGCGGGTCCCCTAGCCAAGATATTTGAATCATCGATAGTCACGGGTGAGGTGCCTGAAGATTGGAGAGTGGCAAATGTTGTGCCTTTGTTTAAAAAGGGCTGCAGGGAAAAGCCTGGGAACTACAGGCCAGTGAGCCTCACATCTGTGGTGGGTAAATTGTTGGAAGGTATTTTGAGAGACAGGATCTACAGGCAATTAGAGACACAAGGACTGATTAGGGACAGTCAGCATGGCTTTGTGAGTGGAAAATCATGTCTCATGAATTTGATTGAGTTTTTTGAAGGGGTAACCAAGAAGGTAGATGAGGGCTGTACATTTGATCTTGTCTACATGGACTTTAGCAAAGCCTTTGATAAGGCATTGATAAGGTTGTTGGATACATCTAATGGCATCCAGGGTGAGGTATCTAAATGGATACATGATTGGCTTCTTGACAGAAACCAGAGGAGAAGCCACGGTGATCGGATCTCCAGCATTGAGTCCATCCCTGTGGCTCAGAAGGGAAGGGGGAGAGCAGGAGAGCAATATTATTGGAGACGCAATGGTTCGAGGGACAGACAGGAGGTTCTGTGGCAGCAAGAGAGACTCACAGATGGTATGTTGCCTCCTGGGTATCAGGATCCGTGACGTCTTGACTGTATTTTCAGGATCCTTAAGTGGAGGGGAACAGTCATTGTGGTTTACATCATTACCAACGACATAGGTAAGAGAAGGGATGGGGATTTAAAACAGGAATTTAGGGAAGCTGAGAGCCAGGACAAAACATGTTGTCATCACTGGTTTTGTTGCTGGTGCCCCGTGCTAGTGAGTTGAGGAACAGGGAGAGAGTGCAGATAAGCACATGGCTTCAGGGATGGTGTAGGAGGGAGGGTTTCAGTTATATGGATAATTGGAGCACTTCTGAGGAAGGTGGGATCTGTACAAACTGGATGGTTTGCACCTGAACCAGAGGACACCGATATCCTGGGAGGGAAATCTGATAGGATGCAGAGCTGGGCTGAGAGGGACCTCGGGGTCCTTGTGCATGAATCGCAAAAACCCAGCTTGCAGGTGCAGCAGGTGGTCAGGAAGGCGAATGGGATGCTGGCCTTCATAGCGAGGGGGATTGAATATAAAAGTAGAGAGGTCTTGCTGCAGCTGTATAGGGCATTGGTGAAGCCGCAGCTGGAGTACTGTGTGCAGTTTTGGGCACCGCACCTGCGCAAGGATGTTTTGGCCCTGGAGGGAGTGCAGAGGAGGTTTACTAGGCTGATACTGGAGTTGAGGGGATTGAGCTATGAGGAGAGGCTGAATAAACTAGGCTTGTACTCGTTAGAGTTTAGAAGAATGAGGGGAGATCTCATTGAGACGTATAAGATGATGAATGGGATGGATAGGATAGAGGTGGAGAGACTCTTCCCGCTCAAAAAGACAGTAGGACTAGGGGGGCACAGCCTCAAGATAAAGGGGGGGCGGTTTAGAACAGAGTTGAGGAGGAACTTCTTCACTCAAAGGGTGGTGAATCTCTGGAATTCTCTGCCCGTTGAAGTGGTGGAGGCTGCCTTGCTAAATATTTTTAAGAAGCGGGTTGATGGGTTTTTGATAAGAGAGGGGATTAAGGGTTATGGGGAGAGGGCGGGAAGGTGGAACTGAGCAGCGACAGATCAGCCATGATCTTATTGAATGGCGGGGCAGGCTCGAAGGGCTAGATGGCCTACTCCTGCTCCTATTTCTTATGTTCTTATGAAAAGTGGCAGACGGAGTTTAACCCTGATAAGTGTGAGGTGATTCATTTTGGTAGGACAAACTTGAATGCAGATTACAGGATCAACGGCAGGGTTCTGAGGAATGTGGAGGAACAGAGAGATTTTGGGGTTCATATCTACAGATCTCTGAAGGTTGCCACTCAAGTGGATAGAGCCATGAACAAAGAACAGTACAGCACAGGAAACAGGCCCTTTTGGCCCTCCAAGCCTGTGCTGCTCATGCACCCACCTAGACTATTCGTTTAGAACATAGAACATAGAACATTACAGCACAAACAGGCCCTTCGGCCCTCGAGTTGCGCCGATCGCATCAACCCCACCAATCTATAGACCTATCTATAACCCCCAATCCCATTAAACCCCATATACTCATCCAGAAGTCTTTTAAAAGACCCCAGCGAGTTCGCCTCCACCACCGACGACGGCAGCCGATTCCAATCAACTCACTACCCTCTGAGTGAAAAACTTACCCCTAACATCACTTCTGAACTTCCCTCCCCGCACCTTAAATCTGTGTCCTCTCGTAGCGACCATTTCAACCCGGGGAAATAGCCTCTGAGAGTCCACCCTATCTATTCCTCTCAACATTTTATAGACTTCTATCAGGTCACCTCTCAACCTTCGCCTCTCCAGGGAAAAGAGTCCCAGCTCCCTCAACCTATCTTCATAAGGCATGCCTCCCAGTCCAGGCAACATCCTTGTAAATCTCCTCTGCACCTTTCAATAGCTTCTACGTCTTTCCTATAGTGAGGCGACCAGAACTGCGCACAGTACTCCAAATGAGGCCTGACGAGGGTCCTGTAAAGTTGCAGCATTACCTCCCGACTCCTAAACTCAATCCCTCGATTAATGAAGGCCAGTACACCATACGCCTTCTTGACCACCTCCTCCACCTGCGAGGCCGATTTAAGAGTCCTGTGAACCCGGACCCCGAGATCCTTCTGCTCTTCAACGCTACTAAGACCCCTGCCCTTAATAGTGTACTCGTTCATCCCGTTGGTTCTGCCGAAATGGACTACTACACATTTATCCGCGTTGAAGTCCATCTGCCACTTCTCCGCCCATTCCTGCATCCTATCTATGTCCTGCTGCAACTTTTGACATCCTTCCAGACCATCCACAACACCGCCGACCTTCGTGTCATCAGCGAACTTGCTAACCCATCCCTCCACTTCCTCATCCAGGTCATTTATGAAAATGACAAACAACAAGGGTCCCAGAACAGATCCCTGGGGCACCCCACTGGTGACTGACCTCCATTCCGAAAAAGACCCATCCACAACCACTCTCTGCCTTCTGCAGGCAAGCCAGTTCTGGATCCACAAGGCCAAAGGCCCTTGGATCCCATGCCCTCTCACCTTCTCAAGAAGTCTTGCATGGGGGACCTTATCAAAAGCCTTGCTGAAGTCCATGTACACTACGTCCACGGCACTTCCTTCGTCAATGTGTTCAGTCACATTATCGAAGAACTCAACTAGGCTCGTAAGGCACGACCTGCCCTTGACAAATCCATGCTGACTATTCCTGATCATGTCAAACCTCTCCAAATGGTCGTAAATCTTGTCCCTCAGAAGCCTCTCCATCAGCTTACCAACCACTGAGGTCAGACTCACCGGGCGGTAATTTCCCGGGCTATCTCTGTTCCCTTTCTTGAAAATAGGGACTACATCCGCAATCCTCCAATCTTCCGGAACCTCTCCCGTCTCCATTGACGACGCAAAGATCATCGCCAAGGGCTCTGCAATCACTTCCCTGGCCTCCCACAGTATCCTGGGGTACATCCCATCTGGTCCCGGCGACTTATCTACCTTGATAGAATTCAAAAGTTCTAACACATCCTCCTCCTTAATGTCCACGTACTCAATCTTTTCCATCTGCTGCAAGTCCATAGCAAGATCTCCCAAATCAGCTTCCACTGTGAATACTGATGCAAAGTACTCATTAAGCACCTCCGCCATTTCTTCTGGTTCTACACAGACCTTTCCCCCTTCATCTTTTATAGGTCCTATCCTTTCCCTTCTCACCCTTTTACCTTTCACATACTTATAGAAGGCCTTGGGATTTTCCTTAATCTTACCCGCCAAGGTCTTCTCATGACCCCTTCTGGCTCTCCTAATTTCCCTTTTAACCTCCTTTCTACAGTCCTTATATTGTATCCCTCTATTTGTATCCCTCTATTCCCAGTCTGTTCATGTGGCTATCCAAATTAGTCTTAAACGATCCCAGCGTGTCTGCCTCCACCACCCTACTTGGCAGCGCATTCCAGGCCACCAGCACCCTC
Organism: Prionace glauca; assembly: GCA_037974335.1. NCBI lineage: Eukaryota > Metazoa > Chordata > Chondrichthyes > Carcharhiniformes > Carcharhinidae > Prionace > Prionace glauca. The sequence continues at coordinate 33,180 of JBBMRE010000052.1, read as the reverse complement.
TGCGTAAAATACGTCAGAGTTATACCTCGCCCCCTCACCTTGAACCCTTGACCCCTCGTGATCATCACCTCTGACCCGGGAAAAGCTTCCCACTGTTCACCCTATCTATACCCTTCATAATTTTATACACCTTTATTAGGTCTCCCCTCATCCTCCGTCTTTCTGGGGAGAACAACCCCAGTTTACTCAATCTCTCCTCATAGCTAAGACCCTCCATACCAGGCAACATCCTGGTAACCCTTTTCTGCACTCTCCAAAGCCTCCACGTCCTTCTGGTAGTGTGGAAACCAGAACTGGATGCAGTATTCCAAATGTGGCCTGACCAACATTCAATATAACATCATATACCAACTTTTATACTCTATGCCCCATCCAATAAAGGCAAGCGTGCCATATGCCTTCTTCACCACCCTCTCCACCTGTGCTGCCACCTTTCGGGATCTGTGGACTCACACACTCAGGTCCCTCTGTGTCTATACTCCTGATGGTTCTGCCATTTATTGTGTAACTCCCCCCTACATTAGATCTACCGAAATGCATCATTTCGCATTTATCTGGATTAAATTCCATCTGCCATTTCTCTGCCCAAAGAAGGCTTATAGTGTGTTAGCGTTTATTAACAGGGGGTTTGAGTTTAAGAGCCGTGAGGTTATGCTGGAACTGTACCAGATGTTGGTGAGACCATATCTGGAATATTGTGTGCAGGTATGGTCACCATAAGAAGGATGTGGAAACATTGGAGAGAATGCAGAGATTTACCAGGATGCTGCCTGGTTTGGAGGGTAGGTCTTATGAGGAAAGATTGAGGGAGCTGGGGCTTTTCTCTTTAGAACAGAGGAGGATGAGAGGCAACTTCATTGAGGTTTATAAGATGATGAGAGGGAATGATAGAGTGGACGTGCAGAGACTATTTCCTCGGGAGGATGTAGCTGTTACTAGGGGGCATGGTGGGAGATATAGGAGGGATGTCCGAGGTAGATTCTTTACTCAGAGAGTGATTGGGGTGTGGAATACACTGCCTGCAGTGATAGTGGAGTCGGACACTTTAGGAACTTTCAAGCGATTATTGGATAGGCACATGGAGCAAACCAGAATGATAGGGAGTGGGATAGCTTGATCTTGGGTTTAGACGTAGCTCAGCACAACATCGAGTGCCAGAGGGCCTGTACTGTGCTGTAATGTTCTATGTTCTAAATTAGGGAGTGGTTGTGGAGGGTTGGCTTTCAAACTGGAGGCCTGTGACCAGTGGTGTACCTCAGGGATCAGTGCTGGGTCCACTGTTATTTGTCATTTATATTAATGATTTGGATGAGAATATAGGAGGCATGGTTAGTAAGTTTGAAGATGACACCAAGATTGGGTACATGGTGGACAGGTAGGTTTTCTCCAACTGCGACAGGATCTTGATAAATTGGGCCAGTGGGCTGACAAATGGCAGATGGAGTTTAATTTAGGTAAATGTGAGGTGATGCATTTTGGTAGATTGAACCAGGGCAGGATTTACTCAGTTAATGGTAGGGCGTTGGGGAGAGTTACAGAACAAAGAGATCTCGGGGTACAGGTTCATAACTCCTTGAAAGTGGAGTCACAGGTGGACAGAGTGGTGAAGAAGGCATTCGGCATGCTTGGTTTCATTGGTCAGAACATTGAATACAGGAGTTGGGACGTCTTGTTGAAGTTGTACAAGACATTGGTAAGGCCACACTTGGAATACTGTGTACAGTTCTGGTCACCCGATTATAGAAAGGATATTATTAAACTAGAAAGAGTGCAGAAAAGATTTACTAGATGTACAAACCATCAACCATTTACAAACCATCAAGTCCCAGATGCTTGATGGATTGAGTTATAAGGAGAGGCTGGATAGACTGGGACTTTTTTCTCTGGAGCGTAGGAGGCTGAGAGATTATCTTATAGGGATCTGTAAAATAAAGAGGGGCATAGACAAGGTAGATAGTCAATATCTTTTCCCAAAGGTAGGGGAGTCTAAAACTAGAGGGCATAGGTTTAAGGTGAGAAGGGAGAGATACAAAAGTGTCCAGAGGGGCAATTTTTTCACACAGAGGGTGGTGAGTGTCTGGAACAAGCTGCCAGAGGTAGTAGTAGAGGTGGGTACAATTTTGTCTTTTAAAAAGCATTGACAGTTACATGGGTACAATGGGTATAGAGGGATATGGGCCAAATATGGGCAATTGGGATTAGTTTAGGGGTTTAAAAAAAGGGGCAGCATGGACAAGTTGGGCCAAAGGGCCTGTTTCCATACTGTAAACCTCTATGACTCTATAATTGCACTGCAGTTCAGGAGCGTTAAGTCTGAGCTGCTGCACTGCCCTGTGGGACCAGCTACTGGCAAAGGTTCCCACCCTGACTCAATGCTTTCCTTCTCTGTAACACTGAAGATATGATCAAACCTCTCAGTGTCTCAGACTGTGCATTCACATTGCTTGCTCAACTTCATACAGGAAGGTGGTGACAGTACAGCTCCTATCACTATGTTCCTGTCAGCAACTTCCTGGAGCTCAGGAATGAGGGCCAAGGAAAAGGTAGCAAAATAAGCAGGAAAGAGAGGGGGAGAAACAGGAGAGCTTGTGAGCCAGAGCAGAGAAAAATACACGAGAGAAATTGTAAAAATCAGAAAAATGACAGGAGAGAGAAACAGGAATGGGCAAGGACGACAAGCAAGGCTCAGTGTCCATAAAATGAAGGAGATTGTCATCGACTTCAGAAAGCGTAAAGGAGAACATGCCCTGGTTTGCAACAACCGGGACAAAGTGGAAAGAGCCGAGAACTGCCAGTTTTTCGGTGTCCAGATCACCAACAACCTGTCCTGATCCCCCCCACACCGACACTATAGTTAAGAAAGCCCCACCAACGCCTCTACTTTCTCAGAAGACTAAGGAAATTTGGCATGTCCACTACGACTCTCACCAACTTTTACAGATGCCCCATAGAAAGCATTCTTTCTGGTTGTATCACAGCTCGGTCTGGGCTCCTGCTCTGCCCAAGACTGCAAGGAACTACAAAAGGTCGTGAATGTAGCCCAATCCATCACACAAACCAGCCTCCCATCCACTGACTCTGTCTACACTTCCCGCTGCCTCGGCAAAGTAGCCAGTGTAATTAAGGACCCCACACACCCCGGACATTCTCCCTTCCACCTTCTTCCGTCGGGAAAAAGATACAAAAGTCTGAGGTCCCGTACCGACCGACTCAAGAACAGCTTCTTCCCTGCTGCTGTCAGACTTTTGAATGGACCTACCTCACATTAAGTTGATCTTTCTCTACACCCTCGCTGTGACTGTAACACTACATTCTGCACCCTCTGCTTTCCTTCTCTATGAATGGTATGCTTTGTCTGTACAGCGCGCAAGAAACAATACTTTTCACAGTATGTTAATACATGTGATAATAATAAAATCAAAAACAAAGTTAATGGATGAAAAGAGAAGAGACAACAAGAACAAACAGGAGGAGAGTGAGTGAGAAAGAGCAGCACAGTGAGAAAAACAGAATACAGCGGATAAGCAAGGGAGAATGATTGGGAAATCCAGGGAGAGGAAGAGTGAGGAACTGAGAGAAACAGACATAAGATCATAGGACATAGGAGCAGGATTAGACCACTCAGCCCATCGAATCTGCTCCACCATTCAATCATGGCCGATATTTTTCTCATGCCCATTCTCCTGCCTTTTCCCGTATCTATCTCTGCCTAAACAACAGAGGGAAAGCAGAGACAGCTGAAAGGCTGGTGTATGAGAGCCTGGTGCTGTAGATATGTGAATGTGGGGAGTTAAGCTGGGGGGGGGGGGGCAGGGGGCAGGATCTCAATGCCTTTCTTCATTAAGTGTCACCCAGCTTGTGATGAGGAACATAGGAGTCAGTTCCTGGTCTCCTACATCTCGACATCACTGCCACTGACAACCGAGCATTCTGCATAGCCAAACCTCCACCCATAACAGAGGCCCTGGGGAACCAATCCCGGCTCCGGGAGAGATTGGAGAATCATTGCCAGTGTTGGTAGATATCAGGGAAACGATCCCAGCTCCATCAGGGATCGGAGAATCGTTCCCAGCGGCGGGAGGGATCAGGGAACCAATCCTGGCTCCAACATCAGTGAATCAACCCCGGCTCTAGGAGGGATTGGGGAACCAATCACTGTTCCAGGAGAGATCGGGAAACCAATCCCAGTCCCAGGAAAGCTCAGGGAACTGGGAATGTGGTTAAAGGGGAATGTTGCGTAAACACAATCCCAGGTTAAAAGATAATGTGTAAACACAGTCCCAGTTAAAGGGTAACATGTGTAAAGAGCCCAGGTTAAAAGGGAATGTTGTGTAAACGCTGTCCCAGGTTAAAGGGGAATGTGTAAACACAGTCCCAGGTTAAAGGGGAATGTGTAAACACAGGCCCAGGTTAAAAGGGAATGTTGTGTAAACACAGTCCCAGGTTAAAGGGGAATGTGTAAACACAGTCCCAGGTTAAAGGGGAATGTGTAAACACAGTCCCAGGTTAAAGGGGAATGTTGTGTAAACGCTGTCCCAGGTTAAAGGGGAATGTGTAAACACAGTCCCAGGTTAAAGGGGAATGTGTAAACACAGGCCCAGGTTAAAAGGGAATGTTGTGTAAACACAGTCCCAGGTTAAAGGGGAATGTGTAAACACAGTCCCAGGTTAAAGGGGAATGTGTAAACACAGTCCCAGGTTAAAGGGGAATGTTGTGTAAACGCAGTCCCAGGTTAAAGGGGAATGTGTAAACGCAGCCCCAGGTTAAAGGGGAACGTGTAAACGCAGTCCCAAGTTAAAGGGGAACGTGTAAACGCAGTCCCAAGTTAAAGGGGAACGTGTAAACGCAGCCCCAGGTTAAAGGGGAATGTGTAAATGCAGTCCCAGGTTAAAGGGGAATGTGTAGACACAGTCCCAGTTTAAAGAGGAATGTGTAAACACAGACCCAGGTTAAAGGGGAATGTGTAAACACAGTCCAAGGTTAAAGGGGAATGTGTAAACATAGTCCCAGGTTAAAGGGGAATGTTGTGTAAACGCTGTCCCAGGTTAAAGGGGAATGTGTAAACACAGTCTCAGGTTAAAGGGGAATGTTGTGTAAACACAATCCCATGTTAAAAGATAATGTTGCGTAAACACAATCCCATGTTAAAAGATAATGTTGCGTAAACACAATCCCATGTTAAAAGATAATGTTGCGTAAACACAGTCCTGGTTAAAGGGTAATGTGTGTTAAGAGTCCAGGTTAAAGAATGTTGTGTAAACGCAGTCCCAGGTTAAAAGGGAATGTGTAAACGCAGTCCCAGGTTAAAGGGGAACGTGTAAACGCAGTCCCAAGTTAAAGGGGAACGTGTAAACGCAGTCCCAAGTTAAAGGGGAACGTGTAAACGCAGCCCCAGGTTAAAGGGGAACATGTAAACGCAGCCCCAGGTTAAAGGGGAACGTGTAAACGCAGTCCCAGGTTAAAGGGGAATGTGTAAATGCAGTCCCAGGTTAAAGGGGAATGTGTAGACACAGTCCCAGTTTAAAGAGGAATGTGTAAACACAGACCCAGGTTAAAGGGGAATGTGTAAACACAGTCCAAGGTTAAAGGGGAATGTGTAAACATAGTCCCAGGTTAAAGGGGAATGTTGTGTAAACGCTGTCCCAGGTTAAAGGGGAATGTGTAAACACAGTCCCAGGTTAAAAGGGAATGTTGTGTAAATGCTGTCCCAGGTTAAAGAGGAATGTGTAAACGCAGTCCCAGGTTAAAGGGGAATGTTGTGTAAACACAATCCCATGTTAAAAGATAATGTTGCGTAAACACAATCCCATGTTAAAAGATAATGTTGCGTAAACACAATCCCATGTTAAAAGATAATGTTGCGTAAACACAGTCCTGGTAAAAGGGTAATGTGTGTAAAGAGTCCAGGTTAAAGAATGTTGTGTAAACGCAGTCCCAGGTTAAAGGGGAACGTGTAAACGCAGTCCCAGGTTAAAGGGGAATGTGTAAACGCAGTCCCAAGTTAAAGGGGAACGTGTAAATGCAATCCCAAGTTAAAGGGGAACGTGTAAACGCAGTCCCAAGTTAAAGGGGAACGCGTAAACGCAGTCCCAGGTTAAAGGGGAATGTGTAAACGCAGTCCCAGGTTAAAGGGGAATGTGTAAACGCAGTCCCAGGTTAAAGGGGAATGTGTAAACACAGTCCCAGGTTAAAGGGGAATGTGTAAACATAGTCCCAGGTTAAAGGGGAATGTGTAAACACAGCCCCAGGTTAAAGGGAAATGTGTAAACACAGTCCCAAATTAAAGGGGAACGTTGTGTAAACACAGTCCCAGGTAATAGGCTGGAATAATTCCAGATTTCTAAATACCCTGTTACTTGAAGAATGCAAAAGAAATAACAAAAATGTTATAATTTTTTATTGAACAGTGATTCCAGCTCATCCCTTCCCATATACACCTCAGCACCCCCTCCCCACACACACCTCTACACCCCCTCCCCACACGCACCTCTACACCCCCTCCCCACACGCACCTCAGCACCCCCTCACCACACGCACCTCTACACCCCCTCCCCACACGCACCTCAGCACCCCCTCCCCACACGCACCTCAGCACCCCCTCCCCACACGCACCTCAACATCCCCTCCCCACACGCACCTCTGCACCCCCTCCCCACACGCACCTCAACAGCCCCGCACCATATACATGCACAGAATCATACTCTGTTTACTACCCCAGCCCATAAACAGCCACAGAATAACACTCTGTATCCTCCCTGTATACTCCTGTCCATATACACACACTGAATCTCACACTGTATACTCCCTCTGTCCATATGATCAAAGAACAAAACACAGGAAAAAGGCCCTTCGGCCCCACAAGCCCACGCCACCCATTTTAACATTCAGTGAACGCCTCATTCCAATCCTTCTACCTACAACTTTTGTCAACACCTCTTGGGATCCACAATAAAGGGTGCATCCACAGAACAACATTATTATACTCTCCCTGTCCGTATACACCCAGACTGACACACAGTATGCTCTCCCTGTCTGTATACTCTCCCTGTCTGTATACACCCAGACTGACACACAGTATGCTCTCCCTTTCTGTATACACCCACAGACCAACAAAGGATACTGTTCCTGCTCATAGAGGTTCATATGCATCCACAGAGACTGGCACAGTGAATAGCACTGCTGCCTCACAGCGCCTGGGACCAGTATTTGATTCTGGCCTTGGGTCACTGTCTGTGTGGAGTTTGCATGTTCTCCCCGTGTCTGCCTGGGTTTCCTCTGGGTGCTCTGGTTTCCTCCTACAGTCCAAAGATGTGCGGGTTAGGTTGATTGGCCATGTTAAATTTACCTGAGTGTAGGGATTAGCAGGGTAAATATGCGGGAATAGCATCTGGGTGGGATTGTGATCAGTACAGACTCGATGGGCTGAATGGCTTCCTTCTGTACTGTTGGGATTCTATGATATACACAGACACACACTCTGTATACTCTCCCTGTCCATGGGTACATGGATGAGAGGGGTGTGGAGGGATATGTTCCAGGTACAGGTCAGTGAGACTAAGCAGAGAAATGGTTCGGCACAGACAAGAAGGGGCAAAAGGCCTGATTCTGAGCTGTAATTCTCTATGGTTCTATAAAGGCCCATTGAGCGTGAGCTTTGCAATGTGAAGCCAGGGTGGAGTGTCAGGACAGGACTCACTGCAGCTGACAAAACCGGATATGGAGAGCCACACCTTCAAACGCAAACAGGAGTCAGTGCTGATTCAGCCCAGAGAGACAGCAGTCTGTACAAACATCACATCTATCTGCATCTGACCTGCTGGGGATACTGAGAATTGTGAGGGAAATCGAATGGGCAACTAGATTTTCCCACCGGGGGGAGGTGGAAGAGAACGGAATAAAATGTTCAAATCAGAGATTTGGCCCTCATACAAACCACGTGAAACCACTGTACCAAAGACAAGCATTGAGTGGTGTCCATATGGGAGCAGAAACATGGAGGGAGGAAATGTTCTACTACTGTGAGGGGCTTGTTTGGGTGGGGAAAGGAGTGTGGGTTCTGGCGGGGGGAGTGGGGGCCGTGGAGGGGGGGAGGGAGCGGGGGCCGGGGAGGGGGGAGGGAGCGGGGGCCGGGGAGGGGGGAGGGAGCGGGGGCCGGGAGGGAGCGGGGGCCGGGGAGGGAGCAGGGGCCGGGGAGGGAGCAGGGGCCGGGGAGGGAGCGGGGGCCGGGGAGGGGGGAGGGAGCGGGGGCCGGGGAGGGAGCGGGGGCCGGGGAGGGGGGAGGGAGCGGGGGCCGGGGAGGGGGGAGGGAGCGGGGGCCGGGGAGGGGGGAGGGAGCGGGGGCCGGGGAGGGGGGAGGGAGCGGGGGCCGGGGAGGGGGGAGGGAGCGGGGGCCGGGGAGGGGGGAGGGAGCGGGGGCCGGGGAGGGGGGGAGGGAGCGGGGGCCGGGGAGGGGGGAGGGAGCGGGGGCCGGGGAGGGGGGAGGGAGCGGGGGCCGGGGAGGGGGGAGGGAGCGGGGGCCGGGGAGGGGGGAGGGAGCGGGGGCCGGGGAGGGGGGAGGGAGCGGGGGCCGGGGAGGGGGGAGGGAGCGGGGGCCGGAGCGGGGGGGAGGGAGCGGGGGCCGGGGAGGGGGGCCCGGGAGGGGGAGAGAGAGAGCAGGTATAGGGGGAGTGGGGCTGGGGAGGGTTGCAATGGCTGCTGTCTCTATCTGCACAGACAGCCAGACTGTTCACTCTGCAGGTTCTAATGGAGTTTCTCTACTTCATTCCCATCAGCTCTCCCTGATCACTGCACTGCTCAGTGCTCTAACTATCCAGAAAGACATGTGCCAATGAGCCCAGTCCCCATTTACACCTTCTGAACTGGAGCCTGGCCCTGCGCTATCCTCTTCTTACTCTTCATCCTACTCCTGGCGTAAACCCGCAGGAAGAGAGAGAAGAAGACAGTGACCAGTCCGAAAGCACCCACCACCGTGACAGAGTGACCATAGATAAAGCAGGACAGGAGGATGGCAAATGCCTGGCGAAGGGTCATGATGATGGTGAAGACAGCAGCTCCAAACTGGCTAATGGTGTAAAAAATGAAGAGCTGTCCACACGCTGAACAAATGGATAATAAGCCAGCGTGTACCGCAAACTCAGGGTGTTGGATCATAAAGAGCAGCGACTGGAACAAAGCACCCTGTTCCAGGAGTGAACCAATGGTGAAAAGGCAGGAGAAGAGATTCACTCCAAACATCATCTGGATAGAGGACATCTTGTACTTGAAGAGAGCGTCCTGCCAGTTGGAGGTGAAACTGTCAAAGAGGATGTAGCCAGCGAGGATGACCACACCGGAGAAGGTAGTGACGGTGGGCGGATGTTTGTTCTGCGTGTTGGATAACAGGAACATACTGACTCCAACAGAGATGAGAATGGCTGTCAGGTACTCCCAGTATTCATAACTCTTGTGAGATACAATCTTGCCCATCAGCATTACAGGAATGACTTTGGAAGCCTTGGCCAGTACCTGGGTGGGAAAACTGATAAACTTCAAAGCTTCATACTGGCACCAGCTGCTCAGGATGTTGGAGATGGAAGCAAAGGAATATTTGTACATGGGAGCCCCGTGACGAGGCTGTTTAGTGAGAGCACAGCACAGGCCAGCCACTGTGACAGCTAGGATACGGTTCATAAAAACCAGAAACTGGGAGTCCTGGAACTTCACACCAGGGTCAGTCTCTGTTCTCCCATACGCCCTGGTCATCACCCGTTCCTGCAGAACCCCCCACGTCAGGTAGGAAGCCTGGGGAGAAAACACACAAACCACTGATCAGGGCAAATCGCAAAACGAGGTGAGAGTTTGGAGGGGGGGGGGAGGAGTGGTCACTCTGTCTCCTGGGTGAGGGGGGGGGGGGGGGGGGCACGGCCATTGTTGGAGTTCAGTATTATTGGCCTCTCGCCTTCTGGAAGAGGATCACACAGGCATCACCGGCAAGATCAGCATTTGCTGCCTATCCTCCATTACCCATGAAGCGAGTTACTCACTCATTCACTCAGAGAAAATGGTGGATCTGGAATCACAGCGAAACCAGCAGATTTCCGTCTCTAAAGGACATTAGTGGCCCAGGTGGGTTCTTATGACAATTGATGAAAATTTCATGGTCGCCATTATTGAGACTAGCTTTATATTCCAACATTTTGTTCTGAATTAAATTGAAATTCCACCACTTGCCATGGTGGGATTTGAACCCGGGTCTCTGGATATCTAACCTACTATATTACCATCTCTAAGAACCAGGGAGCTAGAGCATTGGGAAACTTTTACAAACCAAAGTGTTACTTAAAAAAGTAATAAAAGGAGCAATGGCAAATTAAAAATTAATTCTAGCGCAAAATTTAAAAACTGATAGCAAAAGATTCGATAAGTATATAAAAGGAAGAAAGTAACGGAAGTCAATGTTAGTCCCTGAGAGGGGGAGACAGGAGTGGTACAGGCTAAGTTAATATTCTGCCTGTTCCACAGAACCATCCCACTGGTAACAGGTAACTGAAAAGGAGAAATTTAAAACAATTGCCATCACTAAGAAAAAGTACTGAGCAAACTATTAGGATTAAAGGCAGACAAGTCCCCAGGGCCCGATGGCTGACATCCTAGGGTTTTAAAGGAAGTGACAGCAGAGATTGTGAATCCATTGGTTATAATATTCCAAAATTCCCAGACTGTAGGAAAGATTCCAGTGCATTGGAAAAATGCTAATATAGCATCCTTATTCAAAAAGGGAGAAAGGCAGAAAGTAGGGAACGACAGATCGGTTGGTTTAATGTCTGTTGTTGGGAAATTTTCAGAATTCATTATAATGGAAGTAGTAATGGGACATTTGGAAAGTCAAAACACAATCCATCAGAGTCAGTGCGGTTAATGAAGGGTAACTCATGTTTGACTGGGATTGCCAGCGTGCTTTAAAGATGTAGCAAAGTGGATATTGTTGATGTTGTGTATGTGGACTTTCAGAAGGTTGCTGATAGGGTGCTGCACAAATGGTTAATATCCAGGGTGCGACCCCATGGGGTTAGAGGCCATTTATTCATTAGGATAGAGGATTGGTCAGCCTGTAGAAAGCAGAGTCAGGATAAATGGGTCTTTGTCAGCTTGGCAAGATGTAATTAATGAGGTGTCCTAGGATTCAGACCACAGGCCCCAACTATCTACCACATGTATTAAGGATGTGGATGCAGGGATAGAGTGGACGAGAACCAGATTTACAAAACAGATGTAAATCACGATAACAAAATAACTTACAATTGGATATGGATAGATTAAGTGAATGGGGCAGTAAACGGCAGATGGAATTTAATAGGGATAAGAGGTGATCTATTCTGATCTGTGGAATAAAAAGGCAAATCATCTAAATGGAGAGAAACAACAAAATGCTTCAGTGTAGAGGGATCTGGTCTAAACATTGGCAAGTCCTATTGGCAGCTCTATTGAGCACTGTCGAGGCCAATCTGGAATCTTGCATACAGTTCTGGTCCCCTTATCTGAGGGAGGACGTAAATGCATTTGAGGCAGTTCAGAGGAGCTTCACTAGATTGATTACAGGATGAAGAACTTATCTTATGAAGAGAGATTGAGCAGTTTACGCCTATTCTGGCTGGAGTTTAGAAGAATGAGGGGAGATCTAATTGATTTCAGATGCTAAAGGGGATTGACAGGGGAGATGCCGAGAGAATGTTTCCACTTGCTGAAGATTTGAGAACGAGAGATATCGGTTTTGGCTAAATGAGAGGCGGATTTAGAACAGAAATGAGGAGGAAATACTTCACTCAGAGAGAGGTGAATCTGTGGAATTCCCTATATGAGAGTGCAGGGAATGCTGCAATGTTAAACACATTAAAGGAGAATATAGAGAGGATTTTAATTAGTGGGATGAAGGCTTACGGACAGGCAGATGCAAGCAGGGCTCTCTGGTGGGAGAGAGAGAGATGGGGGAGGGTGCTGGGTGCTCTGGTGGGAGAGAGATGGGGGAGGGTGCTGGGTGCTCTGGTGGGGGAGAGAGATGGGGGAGGGCGCTGGGTGCTCTGGTGGGGGAGAGAGAGATGGGGGAGAGTGCTGGGTGCTCTGGTGGGAGAGAGATGGGGGAGGGTGCTGGGTGCTCTGGTGGGGGAGAGAGAGATGGGGGAGGGTGCTGGGTGTTCTGGAGGGAGAGAGAGAGATGGGGGAGGGTGCTGGGTGCTCTGGTGGGGGAGAGAGATGGGGGAGGGTGCTGGGTGCTCTGGTGGGAGACAGAGAGATGGGGGAGGGTGCTGGGTGCTCTGGTGGGAGACAGAGAGACGGGGGAGGGTGCTGGGTGCTCTGGTGGGAGAGAGAGATGGGGGAGGGTGCTGGGTGCTCTGGAGGGAGAGACAGAGAGATGGGGGAGGGTGCTGGGTGCTCTGGTGGGGGAGAGAGAGATGGGGGAGGGTGCTGGGTGTTCTGGTGGGAGAGACAGACATGGGGGAGGGTGCTGGGTGTTCTGGTGGGGGAGAGAGAGATGGGGGAGGGTGCTGGGTGCTCTGGTGGGAGACAGAGAGATGGGGGAGGGTGCTGGGTGCTCTGGTGGGAGAGAGAGAGATGGGGGAGGGTGCTGGGTGCTCTGGTGGGAGAGAGAGATGGGGGAGGGTGCTGGGTGCTCTGGTGGGAGAGAGAGATGGGGGAGGGTGCTGGGTGCTCTGGTGGGAGAGAGAGATGGGGGAGGGTGCTGGGTGCTCTGGTGGGGGAGAGAGAGATGGGGGAGGGTGCTGGGTGCTCTGGTGGGAGACAGAGAGAGATGGGGGAGGGTGCTGGGTGCTCTGGTGGGAGAGAGAGAGATGGGGGAGGGTGCTGGGTGCTCTGGTGGGAGAGAGAGATGGGGGAGGGTGCTGGGTGCTCTGGTGGGGGAGAGAGAGATGGGGGAGGGTGCTGGGTGCTCTGGTGGGAGAGAGAGATGGGGGAGGGTGCTGGGTGCTCTGGTGGGAGGGAGAGAGATGGGGGAGGGTGCTGGGTGCTCTGGTGGGAGGGAGAGAGATGGGGGAGGGTGCTGGGTGCTCTGGTGGGAGAGAGAGAGATGGGGGAGGGTGCTGGGTGCTCAGGTGGGAGACAGAGAGATGGGGGAGGGTGCTGGGTGCTCTGGTGGGAGAGAGAGAGATAGGGGAGGGTGCTGGGTGCTCTGGTGGGAGAGAGAGAGATGGGGGAGGGTGCTGGGTGCTCTGGTGGGGGAGAGATGGGGGAGGGTGCTGGGTGCTCTGGTGGGGGAGAGAGATGGGGGAGGGCGCTGGGTGCTCTGGTGGGGGAGAGAGACATGGGGGAGAGTGCTGGGTGCTCTGGTGGGAGACAGAGAGAGATGGGGGAGGATACTGGGTGCTCTGGTGGGAGAGAGAGATGGGGAGGGTGCTGGGTGCTCTGGTGGGAGAGAGAGAGATGGGGGAGTGCGCTGGGTGCTCTGGTGGGAGAGAGAGAGATGGGGGAGGGTGCTGGGTGCACTGGTGGGAGAGAGAGAGATGGGGGAGGGTGCTGGGTGCTCTGGTGGGAGAGAGAGAGATGGGGGAGGGTGCTGGGTGCTCTGGTGGGAGAGAGAGAGATAGGGGAGGGTGCTGGGTGCTCTGGTGGGAGAGAGAGAGATGGGGGAGGGTGCTGGGTGCTCTGGTGGGAGAGAGAGAGATGGGGGAGGGGGCTGGGTGCTCTGGTGGGAGACAGAGAGATGGGGGAGGGTGCTGGGTGCTCTGGTGGGAGAGAGAGATGGGGAGGGTGCTGGGTGCTCTGGTGGGAGAGACAGAGATGGGGGAGGGTGCTGGGTGCTCTGCTGGGAGACAGAGAGATGGGGGAGGGTGCTGGGTGCTCTGGTGGGAGAGAGAGAGATGGGGGAGGGTGCTGGGTGCTCTGGTGGGAGACAGAGAGATGGGGGAGGGTGCTGGGTGCTCTGGTGGGAGAGAGATGGGGGAGGGTGCTGGGTGCTCTGGTGGGAGAGAGAGAGATGGGGGAGGGTGCTGGGTGCTCTGGTGGGAGAGAGATGGGGGAGGGTGCTGGGTGCTCTGGTGGGAGAGAGAGAGATGGGGGAGGGTGCTGGGTGCTCTGGTGGGGGAGAGATGGGGGAGGGTGCTGGGTGCTCTGGTGGGAGAGAGAGAGATGGGGGAGGGTGCTGGGTGCTCTGGTGGGAGAGAGAGATGGGGGAGGGTGCTGGGTGCTCTGGTGGGGGGGAGAGAGATGGGGGAGGGTGCTGGGTGCTCTGGTGGGAGACAGAGAGAGATGGGGGAGGGTGCTGGGTGCTCTGGTGGGAGACAGAGAGATGGGGGAGGGTGCTGGGTGCTCTTGTGGGAGAGAGAGAGATGGGGGAGGGTGCTGGGTGCTCTGGTGGGAGAGAGAGATGGGGGAGGGTGCTGGGTGCTCTGGTGGGAGAGAGAGAGATGGGGGAGAGTGCTGGGTGCTCTGGTGGGAGAGAGAGAGATGGGGGAGGGTGCTGGGTGCTCTGGTGGGAGAGAGAGAGATGGGGGAGGGTGCTGGGCGCTCTGGTGGGGGAGAGAGATGGGGGAGGGTGCTGGGTGCTCTGGTGGGAGGGAGAGAGAGATGGGGGAGGGTGCTGGGTGCTCTGGTGGGGGAGACAGAGAGATGGGGGAGGGTGCTGGGTGCTCTGGTGGGAGACAGAGAGATGGGGGAGGGTGCTGGGTGTTCTGGTGGGAGAGAGAGAGATGGGGGAGGGAGCTGGGTGCTCTGGTAGGAGAGAGAGAGATGGGGGAGGGTGCTGGGTGCTCTGGTGGGAGACAGAGAGATGGGGGAGGGTGCTGGGTGCTCTGGTGGGGGAGAGATGGGGGAGGGCGCTGGGTGCTCTGGTGGGAGAGAGAGATGGGGGAGGGTGCTGAGTCCTCTGGTGGGAGAGAGAGATGGGGGAGGGAGCTGGGTGCTCTGGGGGGAGGAAGAGAGATGGGGGAGAGTGCTGGGTGCTCTGGTGGGAGGGAGAGAGATGGGGGAGGGTGCTGGGTGCTCTGGTGGGAGAGAGAGAGATGGGGGAGGGTGCTGGGTGCTCTGGTGGGAGACAGAGAGATGGGGGAGGGTGCTGGGTGCTCTGGTGGGAGAGAGAGAGATAGGGGAGGGTGCTGGGTGCTCCGGTGGGAGAGAGAGAGATGGGGGAGGATGCTGGGTGCTCTGGTGGGGGAGAGATGGGGGAAGGTGCTGGGTGCTCTGGTGGGGGAGAGAGAGATGGGGGAGGGTGCTGGGTGCTCTGGTGGGAGGGAGAGAGAGATGGGGGAGGGTGCTGGGTGCTCTGGTGGGAGAGAGAGAGATGGGGGAGTGGGCTGGGTGCTCTGGTGGGGGAGAGATGGGGGAGGGTGCTGGGTGCTCTGGTGGGGGAAAGAGAGATGGGGGAGGGTGCTGGGTGCTCTGGTGGGAGAGAGAGAGATGGGGGAGGGTGCTGGGTGCTCTGGTGGGAGACAGAGAGAGATGGGGGAGGATGCTGGGTGCTCTGGTGGGAGAGAGAGATGGGGGAGGGTGCTGGGTGCTCTGGTGGGAGGGAGAGAGAGATGGGGGAGGGTGCTGGGTGCTCTGGTGGGAGAGAGAGAGATGGGGGAGTGGGCTGGGTGCTCTGGTGGGAGAGAGAGAAATGGGGGAGGGTGCTGGGTGCTCTGGTGGGAGACAGAGAGAGATGGGGGAGGGTGCTGGGTGCTCTGGTGGGAGAGAGAGAGATGGGGGAGTGGGCTGGGTGCTCTGGTGGGAGAGAGAGATGGGGGAGGGTGCTGGGTGCTCTGGTGGGGGAGAGAGAGATGGGGGAGGGTGCTGGGTGCTCTGGTGGGAGACAGAGAGATGGGGGAGTGTGCTGGGTGCTCTGGTGGGAGACAGAGAGATGGGGGAGGGTGCTGGGTGCTCTGGTGGGAGACAGAGAGATGGGGGAGGGTGCTGGGTGCTCTGGTGGGAGAGAGAGAGATGGGGGAGGGGGCTGGGTGCTCTGGTGGGAGAGAGAGAGATGGGGGAGGGGGCTGGGTGCTCTGGTGGGAGACAGAGAGATGGGGGAGGGTGCTGGGTGCTCTGGTGGGAGAGAGAGATGGGGGAGGGTGCTGGGTGCTCTGGTGGGAGAGACAGAGATGGGGGAGGGTGCTGGGTGCTCTGGTGGGGGAGGGTGCTGGGTGCTCTGCTGGGAGACAGAGAGATGGGGGAGGGTGCTGGGTGCTCTGGTGGGAGAGAGAGAGATGGGGGAGGGTGCTGGGTGCTCTGGTGGGAGACAGAGATGGGGGAGGGTGCTGGGTGCTCTGGTGGGAGACAGAGAGATGGGGGAGGGTGCTGGGTGCTCTGGTGGGAGAGAGAGAGATGGGGGAGGGTGCTGGGTGCTCTGGTGGGAGACAGAGATGGGGGAGGGTGCTGGGTGCTCTGGTGGGGGAGAGAGAGATGGGGGAGGGTGCTGGGTGCTCTGGAGGGAGAGAGAGAGATGGGGGAGGGTGCTGGGTGCTCTGGTGGGGGAGAGAGAGATGGGGGAGGGTGCTGGGTGCTCTGGTGGGGGAGAGAGAGATGGGGGAGGGTGCTGGGTGCTCTGCTGGGAGACAGAGAGATGGGGGAGGGTGCTGGGTGCTCTGGTGGGAGAGAGAGAGATGGGGGAGGGTGCTGGGTGCTCTGGTGGGAGAGAGAGAGATGGGGGAGGGTGCTGGGTGCTCTGGTGGGAGACAGAGAGAGATGGGGGAGGGTGCTGGGTGCTCTGGTGGGAGACAGAGAGATGGGGGAGGGTGCTGGGTGCTCTGGTGGGAGAGAGAGATGGGGGAGGGTGCTGGGTGCTCTGGTGGGGGAGAGAGAGATGGGGGAGGGTGCTGGGTGCTCTGGTGGGAGAGAGAGAGATGGGTGAGGGTGCTGGGTGCTCTGGTGGGAGAGAGAGAGAGATGGGGGAGGGTGCTGGGTGCTCTGGTGGGAGACAGAGAGATGGGGGAGGGTGCTGGGTGCTCTGGTGGGAGACAGAGAGATGGGGGAGGGTGCTGGGTGCTCTGGTGGGGGAGAGAGAGATGGGGGAGGGGGCTGGGTGCTCTGGTGGGAGAGAGAGAGATGGGGGAGGGTGCTGGGTGCTCTGGTGGGAGAGAGAGATGGGGGAGGGTGCTGGGTGCTCTGCTGGGAGAGAGAGAGATGGGGGAGGGTGCTGGGTGCTCTGGTGGGGGAGAGAGAGATGGGGGAGGGTGCTGGGTGCTCTGGTGGGAGAGAGAGAGATGGGGGAGGGTGCTGGGTGCTCTGGTGGGGGAGGGAGATGGGGGAGGGTGCTGGGTGCTCTGGTGGGAGACAGAGAGGTGGGGGAGGGTGCTGTGTGCTCTGGTGGGAGACAGAGAGATGGGGGAGGGTGCTGGGTGCTCTGGTGGGGGAGAGAGATGGGGGAGGGTGCTGGGTGCTCTGGTGGGAGAGAGAGAGATGGGGGAGGGTGCTGGGTGCTCTGGTGAGTGGCAGAGAGATGGGGGAGGGTGCTGGGTGCTCTGGTGGGAGAGAGAGAGATGGGGGAGGGTGCTGGGTGCTCTGGTGGGAGAGAGAGATGGGGGAGGGTGCTGGGTGCTCTGGTGGGAGAGAGAGAGATGGGGGAGGGTGCTGGGTGCTCTGGTGGGAGAGAGATGGGGGAGGGTGCTGGGTGCTCTGGTGGGAGACAGAGAGATGGGGGAGGGTGCTGGGTGCTCTGGTGGGAGAGAGAGATGGGGGAGGGTGCTGGGTGCTCTGGTGGGAGACAGAGAGATGGGGGAGGGTGCTGGGTGCTCTGGTGGGAGAGAGAGATGGGGGAGGGTGCTGGTTGCTCTGGTGGGAGACAGAGAGATGGGGGAGGGTGCTGGGTGCTCTGGGAGGAGAGAGAGATGGGGGAGGGTGCTGGGTGCTCTGGTGGGAGAAAGAGAGATGGGGGAGAGTGCTGGGTGCTCTGGAGGGAGAGACAGAGATGGGGGAGGGTGCTGGGTGCTCTGGTGGGAGAGAGAGAGATGGGGGAGGGTGCTGGGTGCTCTGGTGGGAGAGAGAGATGGGGGAGGGTGCTGGGTGCTCTGGTGGGAGACAGAGAGATGGGGGAGGGTGCTGGGTGCTCTGGTGGGAGAGAGAGATGGGGGAGGGTGCTGGGTGCTCTGGTGGGGGAGAGAGAGATGGGGGAGGGTGCTGGGTGCTCTGGTGGGAGAGAGAGAGATGGGTGAGGGTGCTGGGTGCTCTGGTGGGAGAGAGAGAGAGATGGGGGAGGGTGCTGGGTGCTCTGGTGGGAGACAGAGAGATGGGGGAGGGTGCTGGGTGCTCTGGTGGGAGACAGAGAGATGGGGGAGGGTGCTGGGTGCTCTGGTGGGGGAGAGAGAGATGGGGGAGGGGGCTGGGTGCTCTGGTGGGAGAGAGAGAGATGGGGGAGGGTGCTGGGTGCTCTGGTGGGAGAGAGAGATGGGGGAGGGTGCTGGGTGCTCTGCTGGGAGAGAGAGAGATGGGGGAGGGTGCTGGGTGCTCTGGTGGGGGAGAGAGAGATGGGGGAGGGTGCTGGGTGCTCTGGTGGGAGAGAGAGAGATGGGGGAGGGTGCTGGGTGCTCTGGTGGGGGAGGGAGATGGGGGAGGGTGCTGGGTGCTCTGGTGGGAGACAGAGAGGTGGGGGAGGGTGCTGTGTGCTCTGGTGGGAGACAGAGAGATGGGGGAGGGTGCTGGGTGCTCTGGTGGGGGAGAGAGATGGGGGAGGGTGCTGGGTGCTCTGGTGGGAGAGAGAGAGATGGGGGAGGGTGCTGGGTGCTCTGGTGGGAGAGAGAGAGATTGGGGAGGGTGCTGGGTGCTCTGGTGAGGGAGAGAGAGATGGGGGAGGGTGCTGGGTGCTCTGGCGGGGGAGAGAGAGATGGGGGAGGGTGCTGGGTGCTCTGGTGGGGAGAGAGAGATGGGGGAGGGTGCTGGGTGCTCTGGTGAGTGGCAGAGAGATGGGGGAGGGTGCTGGGTGCTCTGGTGGGAGAGAGAGAGATGGGGGAGGGTGCTGGGTGCTCTGGTGGGAGAGAGAGATGGGGGAGGGTGCTGGGTGCTCTGGTGGGAGAGAGAGAGATGGGGGAGGGTGCTGGGTGCTCTGGTGGGAGAGAGATGGGGGAGGGTGCTGGGTGCTCTGGTGGGAGACAGAGAGATGGGGGAGGGTGCTGGGTGCTCTGGTGGGAGAGAGAGATGGGGGAGGGTGCTGGGTGCTCTGGTGGGAGACAGAGAGATGGGGGAGGGTGCTGGGTGCTCTGGTGGGAGAGAGAGATGGGGGAGGGTGCTGGTTGCTCTGGTGGGAGACAGAGAGATGGGGGAGGGTGCTGGGTGCTCTGGGAGGAGAGAGAGATGGGGGAGGGTGCTGGGTGCTCTGGTGGGAGAAAGAGAGATGGGGGAGAGTGCTGGGTGCTCTGGAGGGAGAGACAGAGATGGGGGAGGGTGCTGGGTGCTCTGGTGGGAGAGAGAGAGATGGGGGAGGGTGCTGGGTGCTCTGGTGGGAGAGAGAGATGGGGGAGGGTGCTGGGTGCTCTGGTGGGAGACAGAGAGATGGGGGAGGGTGCTGGCTGCTCTGGTGGGAGAGAGATGGGGTTGGGTGCTGGGTGCTCTGGTGGGAGACAGAGAGATGGGGGAGGGTGCTGGGTGCTCTGGTGGGAGACAGAGAGATGGGGGAGGGTGCTGGGTGCTCTGGTGGGAGAGAGAGATGGGGGAGGGTGCTGGTTGCTCTGGTGGGAGACAGAGAGATGGGGGAGGGTGCTGGGTGCTCTGGGAGGAGAGAGAGAGATGGGGGAGAGTGCTGGGTGCTCTGGAGGGAGAGACAGAGATGGGGGAGGGTGCTGGGTGTTCTGGAGGGAGACAGAGAGAGATGGGGGAGGGTGCTGGGTGCTCTGGTGGGAGAGAGAGATGGGGGAGGGTGCTGGGTGCTCTGGTGGGAGAGAGAGAGATGGGGGAGAGTGCTGGGTGCTCTGGAGGGAGAGACAGAGATGGGGGAGGGTGCTGGGTGTTCTGGAGGGAGACAGAGAGAGATGGGAGAGGGTGCTGGGTGCTCTGGTGGGAGAGAGAGATGGGGGAGGGTGCTGGGTGCTCTGGTGGGAGACAGAGATGGGGGAGGGTGCTGGGTGCTGTGGTGGGAGAGAGAGAGATGGGGGAGGGGGCTGGGTGCTCTGGTGGGAGAGACAGATGGGGGAGGGTGCTGGGTGCTCTGGTGGGAGAGAGAGAGATGGGGGAGGGTGCTGGGTGCTCTGGTGGGAGGGAGAGAGAGATGGGGGAGGGTGCTGGGTGCTCTGGTGGGGGAGACAGAGAGATGGGGGAGGGTGCTGGGTGCTCTGGTGGGAGACAGAGAGATGGGGGAGGGTGCTGGGTGCTCTGGTGGGAGACAGAGAGATGGGGGAGGGTGCTGGGTGCTCTGGTGGGAGAGAGAGAGATGGGGGAGGGTGCTGGGTGCTCTGCTGGGGGAGAGAGATGGGGGAGGGTGCTGTGTGCTCTGGTGGGGGAGAGAGAGATGGGGGAGGGTGCTGGGTGTTCTGGTGGGAGAGAGAGATGGGGGAGGGTGCTGGGTGTTCTGGTGGGAGACAGAGAGATGGGGGAGGGTGCTGGGTGCTCTGGTGGGAGAGAGAGAGAGGGGGGAGGGTGCTGGGTGCTCTGGTGGGAGAGAGAGATGGGGGAGGGTGCTGGGTGCTCTGGGAGGAGAGAGAGATGGGGGAGGGTGCTGGGTGCTCTGGTGGGAGAGAGAGATGGGGGAGGGTGCTGGGTGCTCTGCTGGGAGAGAGAGATGGGGGAGGGTGCTGGGTGCTCTGGTGGGAGAGAGAGATGGGGGAGGGTGCTGGGTGCTCTGGTGGGAGAGAGAGATGGGGGAGGGTGCTGGGTGCTCTGGTGGGAGAGAGAGAGATGGGGGAGGGTGCTGGGTGCTCTGGAGGGTGACAGAGAGATGGGGGAGGGTGCTGGGTGCTCTGCTGGGAGAGAGAGAGATGGGGGAGGGGGCTGGGTGCTCTGGTGGGAGAGAGAGATGGGGGAGGCTGCTGAGTGCTCTGGAGGGAGAGAGAGAGATGGGGGAGGGTGCTGGGTGCTCTGCTGGGAGAGAGAGAGATGGGGGAGAGTGCTGGGTGCTCTGGAGGGAGAGAGAGAGATGGGGGAGGGTGCTGGGTGCTCTGGTGGGGGAGAGAGAGATGGGGGAGGGTGCTGGGTGCTCTGGTGGGTGAGAGAGAGATGGGGGAGGGTGCTGGGTGCTCTGCTGGGAGACAGAGAGATGGGGGAGGGTGCTGGGTGCTCTGGTGGGAGACAGAGATGGGGGAGGGTGCTGGGTGCTCTGGTGGGGGAGAGAGAGATGGGGGAGGGTGCTGGGTGCTCTGGTGGGAGACAGAGATGGGGGTGGGTGCTGGGTGCTCTGGTGGGGGAGAGAGAGATGGGGGAGGGTGCTGGGTGCTCTGGTGGGGGAGAGAGAGATGGGGGAGGGTGCTGGGTGCTCTGGTGGGGGAGAGAGAGATGGGGGAGGGTGCTGGGTGCTCTGGTGGGAGACAGAGAGAGATGGGGGAGGGTGCTGGGTGCTCTGGTGGGAGAGAGAGAGATGGGGGAGGGTGCTGGGTGCTCTGGTGGGAGACAGAGAGATGGGGGAGGGTGCTGGGTGCTCTGGTGGGGGAGAGAGAGATGGGGAGGGTGCTGGGTGCTCTGGTGGGAGACAGAGAGAGATGGGGGAGGGTGCTGGGTGCTCTGGTGGGAGACAGAGAGATGGGGGAGGGTGCTGGGTGCTCTGGTGGGAGACAGAGAGAGATGGGGGAGGGTGCTGGGTGCTCTGGTGGGAGACAGAGAGAGATGGGGGAGGGTGCTGGGTGCTCTGGTGGGAGAGAGAGAGATGGGGGAGGGTGCTGGGTGCTCTGGTGGGAGACAGAGAGATGGGGGAGGGTGCTGGGTGCTCTGGTGGGGGAGAGAGAGATGGGGAGGGTGCTGGGTGCTCTGGTGGGAGACAGAGAGAGATGGGGGAGGGTGCTGGGTGCTCTGGTGGGAGACAGAGAGATGGGGGAGGGTGCTGGGTGCTCTGGTGGGAGACAGAGAGATGGGGGAGGGTGCCCTGGTGGGGGAGAGAGAGATGGGGGAGGGGGCTGGGTGCTCTGGTGGGAGAGAGAGAGATGGGGGAGGGTGCTGGGTGCTCTGGTGGGGGAGAGAGAGATGGGGGAGGGTGCTGGGTGCTCTGGTGGGGGAGAGAGAGATGGGGGAGGGTGCTGGGTGCTCTGGTGGGAGACAGAGGGAGATGGGGGAGGGTGCTGGGTGCTCTGGTGGGAGAGAGAGAAATGGGGGAGGGTGCTGGGTGCTCTGGTGGGAGACAGAGAGATGGGGGAGGGTGCTGGGTGCTCTGGTGGGGGAGAGAGAGATGGGGAGGGTGCTGGGTGCTCTGGTGGGAGACAGAGAGAGATGGGGGAGGGTGCTGGGTGCTCTGGTGGGAGACAGAGAGATGGGGGAGGGTGCTGGGTGCTCTGGTGGGAGACAGAGAGATGGGGGAGGGTGCTGGGTGCTCTGGAGGGAGACAGAGAGATGGGGGAGGGTGCTGGGTGCTCTGCTGGGAGAGAGAGAGATGGGGGAGGGGGCTGGGTGCTCTGGTGGGAGAGAGAGATGGGGGAGGCTGCTGAGTGCTCTGGAGGGAGAGAGAGAGATGGGGGAGGGTGCTGGGTGCTGTGCTGGGAGAGAGAGAGATGGGGGAGAGTGCTGGGTGCTCTGGAGGGAGAGAGAGAGATGGGGGAGGGTGCTGGGTGCTCTGGTGGGTGAGAGAGAGATGGGGGAGGGTGCTGGGTGCTCTGCTGGGAGACAGAGAGATGGGGGAGGGTGCTGGGTGCTCTGGTGGGAGACAGAGATGGGGGAGGGTGCTGGGTGCTCTGGTGCGGGAGAGAGAGATGGGGGAGGGTGCTGGGTGCTCTGGTGGGAGACAGAGATGGGGGTGGGTGCTGGGTGCTCTGATGGGGGAGAGAGAGATGGGGGAGGGTGCTGGGTGCTCTGGTGGGGGAGAGAGAGATGGGGGAGGGTGCTGGGTGCTCTGGTGGGAGACAGAGAGAGATGGGGGAGGGTGCTGGGTGCTCTGGTGGGAGAGAGAGAGATGGGGGAGGGTGCTGGGTGCTCTGGTGGGAGACAGAGAGATGGGGGAGGGTGCTGGGTGCTCTGGTGGGGGAGAGAGAGATGGGGAGGGTGCTGGGTGCTCTGGTGGGAGACAGAGAGAGATGGGGGAGGGTGCTGGGTGCTCTGGTGGGAGACAGAGAGATGGGGGAGGGTGCTGGGTGCTCTGGTGGGAGACAGAGAGATGGGGGAGGGTGCCCTGGTGGGGGAGAGAGAGATGGAGGAGGGGGCTGGGTGCTCTGGTGGGAGAGAGAGAGATGGGGGAGGGTGCTGGGTGCTCTGGTGGGAGAGAGAGATGGGGGAGGGTGCTGGGTGCTCTGTTGGGAGAGAGAGATGGGGGAGGGTGCTGGGTGCTCTGCTGGGAGAGAGAGAGATGGGGGAGGGTGCTGGGTGCTCTGGTGGGGGAGAGAGAGATGGGGGAGGGTGCTGGGTGCTCTGGTGGGAGAGAGAAAGATGGGGGAGGGTGCTGGGTGCTCTGGTGGGAGACAGAGAGAGATGGGGGAGGGTGCTGGGTGCTCTGGTGGGAGACAGAGAGATGGGGGAGGGTGCTGGGTGCTCTGGTGGGGGAGAGAGAGATGGGGAGGGTGCTGGGTGCTCTGGTGGGAGACAGAGAGAGATGGGGGAGGGTGCTGGGTGCTCTGGTGGGAGACAGAGAGAGATGGGGGAGGGTGCTGGGTGCTCTGGTGGGAGACAGAGAGATGGGGGAGGGTGCTGGGTGCTCTGGTGGGAGACAGAGAGATGGGGGAGGGTGCCCTGGTGGGGGAGAGAGAGATGGGGGAGGGGGCTGGGTGCTCTGGTGGGAGAGAGAGAGATGGGGGAGGGTGCTGGGTGCTCTGTTGGGAGAGAGAGATGGGGGAGGGTGCTGGGTGCTCTGCTGGGAGAGAGAGAGATGGGGGAGGGTGCTGGGTGCTCTGGTGGCGGAGAGAGAGATGGGGGAGGGTGCTGGGTGCTCTGGTGGGAGAGAGAAAGATGGGGGAGGGTGCTGGGTGCTCTGGTGGGAGACAGAGAGAGATGGGGGAGGGTGCTGGGTGCTCTGGTGGGAGAGAGAGAGATGGGGGAGGGTGCTGGGTGCTCTGGTGGGAGACAGAGAGATGGGGGAGGGTGCTGGGTGCTCTGGTGGGGGAGAGAGAGATGGGGAGGGTGCTGGGTGCTCTGGTGGGAGACAGAGAGAGATGGGGGAGGGTGCTGGGTGCTCTGGTGGGAGACAGAGAGATGGGGGAGGGTGCTGGGTGCTCTGGTGGGAGACAGAGAGATGGGGGAGGGTGCCCTGGTGGGGGAGAGAGAGATGGGGGAGGGGGCTGGGTGCTCTGGTGGGAGACAGAGAGATGGGGGAGGGTGCTGGGTGCTCTGGTGGGAGAGAGAGAGATGGGGGAGGGTGCTGGGTGCTCTGCTGGGGGAGAGAGATGGGGGAGGGTGCTGGGTGCTCTGGTGGGGGAGAGAGAGATGGGGGAGGGTGCTGGGTGTTCTGGTGGGAGAGAGAGATGGGGGAGGGTGCTGGGTGTTCTGGTGGGAGACAGAGAGATGGGGGAGGGTGCTGGGTGCTCTGGTGGGAGAGAGAGAGAGGGGGGAGGGTGCTGGGTGCTCTGGTGGGAGAGAGAGATGGGGGAGGGTGCTGGGTGCTCTGGGAGGAGAGAGAGATGGGGGAGGGTGCTGGGTGCTCTGGTGGGAGAGAGAGATGGGGGAGGGTGCTGGGTGCTCTGCTGGGAGAGAGAGATGGGGGAGGGTGCTGGGTGCTCTGGTGGGAGAGAGAGATGGGGGAGGGTGCTGGGTGCTCTGGTGGGAGAGAGAGATGGGGGAGGGTGCTGGGTGCTCTGGTGGGAGAGAGAGAGATGGGGGAGGGTGCTGGGTGCTCTGGAGGGAGACAGAGAGATGGGGGAGGGTGCTGGGTGCTCTGCTGGGAGAGAGAGAGATGGGGGAGGGGGCTGGGTGCTCTGGTGGGAGAGAGAGATGGGGGAGGCTGCTGAGTGCTCTGGAGGGAGAGAGAGAGATGGGGGAGGGTGCTGGGTGCTCTGGTGGGGGAGAGAGAGATGGGGGAGGGTGCTGGGTGCTCTGGTGGGAGACAGAGATGGGGGAGGGTGCTGGGTGCTCTGGTGGGGGAGAGAGAGATGGGGGAGGGTGCTGGGTGCTCTGGTGGGGGAGAGAGAGATGGGGGAGGGTGCTGGGTGCTCTGGTGGGAGACAGAGAGAGATGGGGGAGGGTGCTGGGTGCTCTGGTGGGAGAGAGAGAGATGGGGGAGGGTGCTGGGTGCTCTGGTGGGAGACAGAGAGATGTGGGAGGGTGCTGGGTGCTCTGGTGGGGGAGAGAGAGATGGGGAGGGTGCTGGGTGCTCTGGTGGGAGACAGAGAGAGATGGGGGAGGGTGCTGGGTGCTCTGGTGGGAGACAGAGAGATGGGGGAGGGTGCTGGGTGCTCTGGTGGGAGACAGAGAGATGGGGGAGGGTGCCCTGGTGGGGGAGAGAGAGATGGGGGAGGGGGCTGGGTGCTCTGGTGGGAGAGAGAGAGATGGGGGAGGGTGCTGGGTGCTCTGGTGGGAGAGAGAGATGGGGGAGGGTGCTGGGTGCTCTGCTGGGAGAGAGAGAGATGGGGGAGGGTGCTGGGTGCTCTGGTGGGGGAGAGAGAGATGGGGGAGGGTGCTGGGTGCTCTGGTGGGAGAGAGAAAGATGGGGGAGGGTGCTGGGTGCTCTGGTGGGAGACAGAGAGAGATGGGGGAGGGTGCTGGGTGCTCTGGTGGGAGAGAGAGAGATGGGGGAGGGTGCTGGGTGCTCTGGTGGGAGACAGAGAGATGGGGGAGGGTGCTGGGTGCTCTGGTGGGGGAGAGAGAGATGGGGAGGGTGCTGGGTGCTCTGGTGGGAGACAGAGAGAGATGGGGGAGGGTGCTGGGTGCTCTGGTGGGAGACAGAGAGATGGGGGAGGGTGCTGGGTGCTCTGGTGGGAGACAGAGAGATGGGGGAGGGTGCCCTGGTGGGGGAGAGAGAGATGGGGGAGGGGGCTGGGTGCTCTGGTGGGAGAGAGAGAGATGGGGGAGGGTGCTGGGTGCTCTGGTGGGGGAGAGAGAGATGGGGGAGGGTGCTGGGTGCTCTGGTGGGGGAGAGAGAGATGGGGGAGGGTGCTGGGTGCTCTGGTGGGAGAGAGAGAGATGGGGGAGGGTGCTGGGTGCTCTGGTGGGAGACAGAGAGATGGGGGAGGGTGCTGGGTGCTCTGGTGGGGGAGAGAGAGATGGGGAGGGTGCTGGGTGCTCTGGTGGGAGACAGAGAGAGATGGGGGAGGGTGCTGGGTGCTCTGGTGGGAGACAGAGAGATGGGGGAGGGTGCTGGGTGCTCTGGTGGGAGACAGAGAGATGGGGGAGGGTGCTGGGTGCTCTGGAGGGAGACAGAGAGATGGGGGAGGGTGCTGGGTGCTCTGCTGGGAGAGAGAGAGATGGGGGAGAGTGCTGGGTGCTCTGGAGGGAGAGAGAGAGATGGGGGAGGGTGCTGGGTGCTCTGGTGGGTGAGAGAGAGATGGGGGAGGGTGCTGGGTGCTCTGCTGGGAGACAGAGAGATGGGGGAGGGTGCTGGGTGCTCTGGTGGGAGACAGAGATGGGGGAGGGTGCTGGGTGCTCTGGTGGGGGAGAGAGAGATGGGGGAGGGTGCTGGGTGCTCTGGTGGGAGACAGAGATGGGGGTGGGTGCTGGGTGCTCTGGTGGGGGAGAGAGAGATGGGGGAGGGTGCTGGGTGCTCTGGTGGGGGAGAGAGAGATGGGGGAGGGTGCTGGGTGCTCTGGTGGGAGACAGAGAGAGATGGGGGAGGGTGCTGGGTGCTCTGGTGGGAGAGAGAGAGATGGGGGAGGGTGCTGGGTGCTCTGGTGGGAGACAGAGAGATGGGGGAGGGTGCTGGGTGCTCTGGTGGGGGAGAGAGAGATGGGGAGGGTGCTGGGTGCTCTGGTGGGAGACAGAGAGAGATGGGGGAGGGTGCTGGGTGCTCTGGTGGGAGACAGAGAGATGGGGGAGGGTGCTGGGTGCTCTGGTGGGAGACAGAGAGATGGGGGAGGGTGCCCTGGTGGGGGAGAGAGAGATGGGGGAGGGGGCTGGGTGCTCTGGTGGGAGAGAGAGAGATGGGGGAGGGTGCTGGGTGCTCTGGTGGGAGAGAGAGATGGGGGAGGGTGCTGGGTGCTCTGCTGGGAGAGAGAGAGATGGGGGAGGGTGCTGGGTGCTCTGGTGGGGGAGAGAGAGATGGGGGAGGGTGCTGGGTGCTCTGGTGGGAGAGAGAAAGATGGGGGAGGGTGCTGGGTGCTCTGGTGGGAGACAGAGAGAGATGGGGGAGGGTGCTGGGTGCTCTGGTGGGAGAGAGAGAGATGGGGGAGGGTGCTGGGAGCTCTGGTGGGAGACAGAGAGATGGGGGAGGGTGCTGGGTGCTCTGGTGGGGGAGAGAGAGATGGGGAGGGTGCTGGGTGCTCTGGTGGGAGACAGAGAGAGATGGGGGAGGGTGCTGGGTGCTCTGGTGGGAGACAGAGAGATGGGGGAGGGTGCTGGGTGCTCTGGTGGGAGACAGAGAGATGGGGGAGGGTGCCCTGGTGGGGGAGAGAGAGATGGGGGAGGGGGCTGGGTGCTCTGGTGGGAGAGAGAGAGATGGGGGAGGGTGCTGGGTGCTCTGGTGGGGGAGAGAGAGATGGGGGAGGGTGCTGGGTGCTCTGGTGGGGGAGAGAGAGATGGGGGAGTGTGCTGGGTGCTCTGGTGGGAGACAGAGAGAGATGGGGGAGGGTGCTGGGTGCTCTGGTGGGAGAGAGAGAGATGGGGGAGGGTGCTGGGTGCTCTGGTGGGAGACAGAGAGATGGGGGAGGGTGCTGGGTGCTCTGGTGGGGGAGAGAGAGATGGGGAGGGTGCTGGGTGCTCTGGTGGGAGACAGAGAGAGATGGGGGAGGGTGCTGGGTGCTCTGGTGGGAGACAGAGAGATGGGGGAGGGTGCTGGGTGCTCTGGTGGGAGACAGAGAGATGGGGGAGGGTGCCCTGGTGGGGGAGAGAGAGATGGGGGAGGGGGCTGGGTGCTCTGGTGGGAGAGAGAGAGATGGGGGAGGGTGCTGGGTGCTCTGGTGGGAGAGAGAGATGGGGGAGGGTGCTGGGTGCTCTGCTGGGAGAGAGAGAGATGGGGGAGGGTGCTGGGTGCTCTGGTGGGGGAGAGAGAGATGGGGGAGGGTGCTGGGTGCTCTGGTGGGAGAGAGAAAGATGGGGGAGGGTGCTGGGTGCTCTGGTGGGAGACAGAGAGAGATGGGGGAGGGTGCTGGGTGCTCTGGTGGGAGAGAGAGAGATGGGGGAGGGTGCTGGGTGCTCTGGTGGGAGACAGAGAGATGGGGGAGGGTGCTGGGTGCTCTGGTGGGGGAGAGAGAGATGGGGAGGGTGCTGGGTGCTCTGGTGGGAGACAGAGAGAGATGGGGGAGGGTGCTGGGTGCTCTGGTGGGAGACAGAGAGATGGGGGAGGGTGCTGGGTGCTCTGGTGGGAGACAGAGAGATGGGGGAGGGTGCCCTGGTGGGGGAGAGAGAGATGGGGGAGGGTGCTGGGTGCTCTGCTGGGAGAGAGAAAGATGGGGGAGGGTGCTGGGTGCTCTGGTGGGAGAGAGAGATGGGGGAGGGTGCTGGGTGCTCTGGTGGGAGAGAGAGAGATGGGGGAGAGTGCTGGGTGCTCTGGAGGGAGAGACAGAGATGGGGGAGGGTGCTGGGTGTTCTGGAGGGAGACAGAGAGAGATGGGGGAGGGTGCTGGGTGCTCTGGTGGGAGAGAGAGATGGGGGAG
Source organism: Prionace glauca (assembly GCA_037974335.1). Classification (NCBI taxonomy): domain Eukaryota; kingdom Metazoa; phylum Chordata; class Chondrichthyes; order Carcharhiniformes; family Carcharhinidae; genus Prionace; species Prionace glauca. The sequence goes on along the minus strand of JBBMRE010000052.1, from coordinate 4,426 downwards.
GGTGCTGGGTGCTCTGGTGGGAGACAGAGATGGGGGAGGGTGCTGGGTGCTGTGGTGGGAGAGAGAGAGATGGGGGAGGGGGCTGGGTGCTCTGGTGGGAGAGACAGATGGGGGAGGGTGCTGGGTGCTCTGGTGGGAGAGAGAGAGATGGGGGAGGGTGCTGGGTGCTCTGGTGGGGGAGACAGAGAGATGGGGGAGGGTGCTGGGTGCTCTGGTGGGGGAGAGAGAGATGGGGGAGGGTGCTGGGTGCTCTGGTGGGAGACAGAGATGGGGGTGGGTGCTGGGTGCTCTGGTGGGGGAGAGAGAGATGGGGGAGGGTGCTGGGTGCTCTGGTGGGAGACAGAGAGATGGGGGAGGGTGCTGGGTTCTCTGGTGGGAGGGAGAGAGAGATGGGGGAGGGTGCTGGGTGCTCTGCTGGGAGACTGAGAGATGGGGGAGGGTGCTGGGTGCTCTGGTGGGGAAGAGAGAGATGGGGGAGGATGCTGGGTTCTCTGGAGGGAGAGAGAGAGATGGGGGAGGGTGCTGGGTGCTCTGGTGGGAGACAGAGAGATGGGGGAGGGTGCTGGGTGCTCTGGTGGGAGAGAGAGAGATGGGGGAGGGTGCTGGGTGCTCTGGTGGGAGAGAGAGAGATGGGGGAGGGTGCTGGGTGCTCTGGTGGGAGAGAGAGATGGGGGAGGGTGCTGGGTGCTCTGGTGGGAGACAGAGAGATGGGGGAGGGTGCTGGGTGCTCTGGTGGGAGACAGAGAGATGGGGGAGGGTGCTGGGTGCTCTGGTGGGAGACAGTGAGATGGGGGAGGGTGCTGGGTGCTCTGGTGGGAGAGAGAGAGATGGGGGAGGGTGCTGGGTGCTCTGGTGGGAGAGAGAGAGATGGGGGAGGGTGCTGGGTGCTCTGGTGGGAGAGAGAGAGATGGGGGAGGGTGCTGGGTGCTCTGGTGGGAGAGAGAGAGATGGGGGAGGGCGCTGGGTGCTCTGGTGGGAGACAGAGAGATGGGGGAGGGTGCTGGGTGCTCTGGTGGGAGAGAGAGAGATGGGGGAGGGCGCTGGGTGCTCTGGTGGGAGACAGAGAGATGAGGGAGGGTGCTGGGTGCTCTGGTGGGGAAGAGAGAGATGGGGGAGGGTGCTGGGTTCTCTGGTGGGAGAGAGAGAGATGGGGGAGGGTGCTGGGTGCTCTGCTGGGAGACAGAGAGATGGGGGAGGGTGCTGGGTGCTCTGGTGGGGAAGAGAGAGATGGGGGAGGATGCTGGGTTCTCTGGAGGGAGAGAGAGAGATGGGGGAGGGTGCTGGGTGCTCTGGTGGGAGAGAGAGAGATGGGGGAGGGTGCTGGGTGCTCTGGTGAGAGAGAGAGATGGGGGAGGGTGCTGGGTGCTCTGGTGGGAGAGAGAGAGATGGGGGAGGGTGCTGGGTGCTCTGGTGGGAGACAGAGAGATGGGGAAGGTGCTGGGTGCTCTGGTGGGAGACAGAGAGATGGGGGAGGGTGCTGGGTGCTCTGGTGGGAGACAGAGAGATGGGGGAGGGTGCTGGGTGCTCTGGTGGGAGAGAGAGAGATGGGGGAGGGTGCTGGGTGCTCTGGTGGGAGAGAGAGATGGGGGAGGGTGCTGGGTGCTCTGGTGGGAGAGAGATGGGGGAGGGTGCTGGGTGCTCTGGTGGGGGAGAGAGAGATGGGGGAGGGTGCTGGGTGCTCTGGTGGGAGAGAGATGGGGGAGGGTGCTGGGTGCTCTGGAGGGAGAGAGAGAGATGGGGGAGGGTGCTGGGTGCTCTGGTGGGAGACAGAGAGATGGGGGAGGGTGCTGGGTGCTCTGGTGGGAGAGAGAGATGGGGGAGGGTGCTGGGTGCTCTGGTGGGAGAGAGAGAGATGGGGGAGGGTGCTGGGTGCTCTGGTGGGAGACAGAGAGATGGGGGAGGGCGCTGGGTGCTCTGGTGGGGGAGAGAGAGATGGGGGAGGGTGCTGGGTGCTCTGGTGGGGGAGAGAGAGATGGGGGAGGGTGCTGGGTGCTCTGGTGGGAGAGAGAGAGAGATGGGGGAGGGTGCTGGGTTCTGTCCGAGGATCCGCAGGGCAGGACTTGCTCTCAGTGGGAGTCAGTCACCTGTAATCCAAGAACACAGGCCAGCAACTTAAAGGTCTGTCTGGTGAAGGATGTTTCTGTCGCTTCAGTTCGGGAAGTTGGGGAAGGTTCATCCTGCACTCCGGACTTCAGATCACTCCCAAACACACAGGTTTTAATCAGAGGGAAACACAGGCCTCGGCCTAAAACACAGAAGATAAGATATCACAGATAAATGGAAAAGACCGCAACGTTCAATATTAAAACCATCGGTCACACCAAACCCTCTCAGCAAAAACATTCCTCCTCATCTGGGGCAGCACGGAGATACAGTGATTCACACTGCTGTCTCACAGTGCCAGGGACCCGGGGCAGCACGGTGACACAGTGATTCACACTGCTGTCTCACAGTGCCAGGGACCCGGGGCAGCACGGTCACACAGTGATTCACACTGCTGTCTCACGGTGCCAGGGACCCGGGGCAGCACGGTGACACAGTGATTCACACTGCTGTCTCACAGTGCCAGGGACCCGGGGCAGCACGGTGACACAGTGATTCACACTGCTGTCTCACAGTGCCAGGGACCCGGGGCAGCACGGAGATACAGTGATTCACACTGCTGTCTCACAGTGCCAGGGACCCGGGGCAGCACGGTGACACAGTGATTCACACTGCTGTCTCACAGTGCCAGGGACCCGGGGCAGCACGGTGACACAGTGATTCACACTGCTGTCTCACAGTGCCAGGGACCCGGGGCAGCACGGTGACACAGTGATTCACACTGATGTCTCACAGTGCCAGGGACCCGGGGCAGCACGGTGACACAGTGATTCACCCTGCTGTCTCACAGTGCCAGGGACCCGGGGCAGCACGGTGACACAGTGATTCACCCTGCTGTCTCACAGTGCCAGGGACCCGGGGCAGCACGGTGACACAGTGATTCACACTGCTGTCTCACAGTGCCAGGGACCCGGGGCAGCACGGTGACACAGTGATTCACACTGCTGTCTCACAGTGCCAGGGACCCGGGGCAGCACGGTGACACAGTGATTCACACTGCTGTCTCACAGTGCCAGGGACCCGGGGCAGCACGGTGACACAGTGATTCACACTGCTGTCTCACAGTGCCAGGGACCCGGGGCAGCACGGTGACACAGTGATTCACACTGCTGTCTCACGGTGCCAGGGACCCGGGGCAGCACGGTGACACAGTGATTCACACTGCTGTCTCACAGTGCCAGGGACCCGGGGCAGCACGGTGACACAGTGATTCACACTGCTGTCTCACGGTGCCAGGGACCCGGGGCAGCACGGTGACACAGTGATTCACACTGCTGTCTCACAGTGCCAGGGACCCGGGGCAGCACGGTGACACAGTGATTCACACTGCTGTCTCACAGTGCCAGGGACCCGGGGCAGCACGGAGATACAGTGATTCACACTGCTGTCTCACAGTGCCAGGGACCCGGGGCAGCACGGTGACACAGTGATTCACACTGCTGTCTCACAGTGCCAGGGACCCGGGGCAGCACGGTGACACAGTGATTCACACTGCTGTCTCACAGTGCCAGGGACCCGGGGCAGCACGGTGACACAGTGATTCACCCTGCTGTCTCACAGTGCCAGGGACCCGGGGCAGCACGGTGACACAGTGATTCACACTGCTGTCTCACAGTGCCAGGGACCCGGGGCAGCACGGTGACACAGTGATTCACACTGCTGTCTCACAGTGCCAGGGACCCGGGGCAGCACGGTGACACAGTGATTCACACTGCTGTCTCACAGTGCCAGGGACCCGGGGCAGCACGGTGACACAGTGATTCACACTGCTGTCTCACAGTGCCAGGGACCCGGGGCAGCACGGTGACACAGTGATTCACACTGCTGTCTCACAGTGCCAGGGACCCGGGGCAGCACGGTGACACAGTGATTCACACTGCTGTCTCACCCCTCACCCAGAGAAACTCTTTCCCCACACACTCCATCACCCACAGAGAGAAACTCCACCCCCAACACACCCCCACCCATGTGGGCAGGCACCCTGCCACACACATCCCCACCTACGTGGGCAGGCACCCTGCCACAGACACCCCCACCCACGTGAGCAGACACCCTGCCACACACACCCCCACCCACGTGAGCAGACACCCTGCCACACACACCCCCACCCACGTGAGCAGACACCCTGCCACACACACCCCCACCCACGTGGGCAGGCACCCTGCCACAGACACCCCCACCCAGGTGAGCAGACATCCTGCCACAGACACCCCCACCCACGTGAGCAGACACCCTGCCACACACACCCCCACCCACGTGAGCAGACATCCTGCCACACACACCCCAACCCACGTGAGCAGACATCCTACACAGTGAGCACGTG